>CP139507.1:206812794-206906297 GCA_021014915.2 Artemisia tridentata subsp. tridentata
TGCTTAGTTGTAACACCCCAACCCGCCAAGGGTAGAGATGTCACATTATGGTGTCAAATCAAAGCAAACATACATAATACACAGCGGAAGTCTTAAACAAATTCATTAAAGAATTCCAGCCAAACACGGCTTAAAACCAACATGAGTCAATGATAATAAATAAATCCAAGGAAATAAAGATGAAATGAAATCCAGTCTAATAAAGGTGGTAACTAAGGTAGAATCTTCTTCTAATCTCTACTCTCAATCCCATAGCGAAAATCCCAGCTTCTAGCTCAGATACCTGCCGCAGGAAAAGAAAT
Organism: Artemisia tridentata subsp. tridentata; assembly: GCA_021014915.2. Classification (NCBI taxonomy): domain Eukaryota; kingdom Viridiplantae; phylum Streptophyta; class Magnoliopsida; order Asterales; family Asteraceae; genus Artemisia; species Artemisia tridentata. The sequence goes on from CP139507.1 coordinate 206,813,097, forward strand.
GCGGCTGAGCTTAAAAAGCCCAGTGAACAGATATATACGATAAACAGAAACAAAAACAAATGAAGTGAACAAGTATATTGTAGTGAAATGGATTATATATATATAAGTCAAAGGCAAAGAGTATAATAATATGAAATAAGAAAGGAAGAAATAAAAGATCCATAATCCCCCACGAGCCCAAACAAACCAAATAATACCCAGAGAGGGGAGTCCTCTCAAATGTGAAGGACGTGTATTGCACACAGCATCAATCACCGAACAATATAACCATTAATACAAACTCGAACCTAGGATGCATCCATACGCCCCCCCAGACAATAATATAGGCCAATAATAAAATATAATGCGCATGTTACAAACAATATGGGGACGGTGTGTAACATCACTCGAACACACTGGAGTCATGCCATTGGTGCATCAATGACACGACCATGTTACCTTCATGGCTAGGCAACGAATTTGGCTCGGGTATCACACTGAAGGTCAAAGTCTAGGTCAAAACAGTCTAAGTTCAACTATCAAAGGTTCATGGCAAAGGGTATTTATCTAATCAGGTCAAAAGATCAAGAATAGGGAACATAGCAATGGCTTTGGAAAATCCTAAACGAAATCAATATCAACGAATCAAAAGAAAAACGAAGGCACCTTACTAAGAAGGGCAGAATATCCGTACCTTATTTCGAATGCAAGCAAACAAGAACTGAAAGAACTGAACGGATTAGGACTTCTCCTTCTTCACACCTAATGGAGTAGAAGAGAGTTACAATTGGTTCTTAAGTATTCATTTTTAACTTGCCTTTCCATTTTAAGTAACTTCCCATTTTTAGCAAGTTTCCATATTTAGTAAGTTTCCTTATTTAGGAAGATTTAAGTATTATAACTTAGATTAAGTCATAAATTAAGAATATTATGGACATAAGGTACATTTTAACAATTCATAATAGTTCAGGGTTAATTATGACAAGTTTCCATAACTTAGGGTTTTAATTGAAAAATATATCAAAGTTAAGGGTTTAAAATGAAACTATTACAAATTACTAGTTTTAACACATAATGGATTCAGAATCATACTTTAGTCCTTTAAGTTTCATTAGTTACACCCATTTAGTTACTAAAGTTACAAAATGAACCTTATAAACTTCGCATACAACTTCTGCTGCCTAAGAATCTCTAAAACAATCCTCGGTCTCACGGTCGTTTTGACAGGTGTTTCGCTGAAAACGGAGTTACGGTTCAAAAGTTATGGCCGTTTGAAGTTTTGACGTAAAAAGTCAACTTTGGTCAAACCGCCACGGACAAATAGCACCTCTGTGGATACAAACCGCCTAGACAAACCGCATACACGCCGCAGAGACAAACCGCGTAGACACAAACCGCATACACGCTGCAGAGATAAACCGCGTAGACACAAACCGAATACACTCCTCAGAGACAAACCGCGTAGACACAAACCGAATACACGCTGCAGAGACAAACCGCGTTGACACAAACCGAATACACTCCTCAGAGACAAACCGCGTAGACACAAACCGAGTTCACGCTGCAGAGACAAACCGCGTATACACAAACCGAATACACGCTGCAGAGACAAACCGCGTACGCGCCTTAGAGACAAACCGCGTAGACACAAACTGCCAAACACGTCGCTTTCAATGGTTTTTGTCCTTTTGCCTAAACTAGTAATAAGACAAACCGCGTTCTCGAAGTGACACAAACCGCGTTTAAGAACTCGTCCAAAGTACACAAACCGCAGCCAAGAACACTTGGATAAAACACTCTCGAATCACCCAAAAACACCACACAAACCTTAAATCTGTGAATCCAAGCACCAAATACTACTCTTATACTGTTCCTAATCAAGAAAGTACAAGGTATAACAACTTCTAATCACTAAACAAGGCACAAAATGAAATATTAGTAACTTTTCAATTCGAACACAAAAGCCTCAAAAACTAAACAAATCCGTGAATACCAACTCTCATGGACCTAACCATGGCTCTTGATACCAATTGTAGGGTATTCACAATGCAAGAAACACTTGTTTGAGGCTTAGATTTAGATCGAATGAACAAGAACTAGAGAGAGAAAGTGGGAACTTCTAGAGAGAGAGAGAACTATGTGTATATTAGCTTGAAATGAAGTGAAGTTCCAACCCTTCCCAAGTGTGGGAAGGGGCTTATATACTACTACATATTGGTGCCCCTAGTGGGCTGTGGAGTGAGCTGACAGTGGGGAAAGCCCCGACCCACTCCACAAATATAAATACGACTAAGTTAATACTAATATTACTAATAATACTAAACGAATATATATAAGCCTACGAGCTATATAAATGCTAATTAGATACTCGGGTTGACCGAACCTTCATATGAATATTTATATTCCTAACACTTGATTCCAAAACGTTTAACTCCACGAAACGGCGAAAATTTAAGGAATACACGATCTCCAATATTAAACTCTAAGTCGCGACGATGCTTATCTGCATAGCTCTTCTGACGAGCACGAGCCTCTTTCAATTTCTCTCTCGCAACATCCACCTTTTCGTTAGTGATCTCAATAATTTCCGGACCTTCAATAAGACGTTCACCTACTTCGTTCCAACAAACTGGCGCTCTACACTTTCGCCTATACAACATCTCATATGGAGCCATTTGGATGCTCGCATGCCAACTATTGTTGTAAGCAAACTCCATCAAACACAAATACTCATCCCAACTTCCCATCCACTCTAAAGCACACGCTCTCAACATATCTTCTAAGGTTTGAATGGTCCTCTCTGACTAACCATCTGTCTGCGGATGAAAAGCCGTACTAAACTTAAGGCGTGCACCCCAAGCATTCTGCAATCCTTTCCAGAAACGAGAAGTAAACCGTGGATCTCTGTCCGAAATAATAGCCGTCGGCATACCATGAAGTCTTACGATCTCCTGTCGAAAAATCTATGCCAACTTACTGACACGGTAATCCATACGAATAGGCAAGAAATGAGCAGACTTGGTTAATCGATCAACAACTACCCAGATCGCATCATGCTTTCTTTTGGTAAGAGGTAATCCTGATACAAAATCCATAGAAATCTCTTCCCATTTCCATGTCGGAATCTCTAAAGGCTGCAACAAACCACTCGCCCTTTGATGCTCAATTTTGACTTGCTGACAAGTTAAACACTTAGACACGAAAGAAGCTACATCATGCTTCATACCACTCCACCAGAAATGCTGCTTCAGATCTCTATACATCTTGGTGGAACCAGGATGAATAGTGAATGGAGAACTATGAGCCTCAGCTAGAATAGCCTCTCGAAGCTCGGAATCATTTGGAACACAAAGACGATCTTCATACCACACCACGCCAAAATCATCTACACTGAACTCTGTCTGCTTACCTTCTTCAACATTCTGAACAATAGACCACATCTCACCATCATCCTTTTGGGCTTCCTTAATCCGTAAGATGAGATTAGACTCAACCTTAAGACTAGCCCAATAACCGACATCGCGACGAATACACAACTCAATGTCCAAACATTCTAAGTCCTTAAGAAAATGAGGTTCTATCTCCAAACTCGCAATCAATCCAGATTTCCTACTAAGAGCATCGGCAACAACATTTGCTTTACCCGGATGATACTGAATGTTCGTGCCATAATCCTTCAAAAGTTCTAACCACCATCTCTGTCTCATATTGAGTTCCTTCTGAGTGAAAATGTACTTGAGACTCTTGTGATCAGTGAAGATATCACATGACTCGCCATACAGATAATGTCGCCAGATCTTCAACGCGAAAACCACAGCAGCTAATTCTAAATCATGCGTCGGTTAATTCTCCTCATAAGGTTTCAATTGCCTCGAAGCATAAGCAATAACCTTCCCGTGTTGCATAAGAACACAACCCAATCCTTTCTTCGACGCATCACTATATATCTGAAAACCTCCAGAACCCGATGGAAGAGTCAAAATAGGAGCGTACACCAATCTCTTCTTCAGCTCTTCAAAACTATTTTCCCGCTCTTCAGTCCAGACAAACTTCTCTCCTTTTCTCATCAATTGCGTTAATGGCAAAGCCAAACGCGAGAAACCTTCAACAAACCTTCTATAATAACCAGCAAGTCCTAGAAAACTCCTAAGTTCTGTCACATTGGTAGGTCTCGGCCCCTTGGTGATAGCTTCCACCTTTGATGGATCCATGGTGATACCATCCGCCGATACAATGTGACCTAGGAAAGCCACTTGACTCAACCAAAACTCGCACTTAGAAAACTTCGCATACAACTTCTGCTGCCTAAGAATCTCTAAAACAATCCTCGGTCTCACGGTCGTTTTTACAGGTGTTTCGCTGAAAACGGAGTTACGGTTCAAAAGTTATGGCCGTTTGAAGTTTTGACGTAAAAAGTCAACTTTGGTCAAACCGCCACGGACAAATAGCACCTCTGTGGATACAAACCGCCTAGACAAACCGCATACACGCCGCAGAGACAAACCGCGTAGACACAAACCGCATACACGCTGCAGAGACAAACCGCGTAGACACAAACCGCGTAGACACAAACCGCATACACTCCTCAGAGACAAACCGCGTAGACACAAACCGAATACACGCTGCAGAGACAAACCGCGTTGACACAAACCGAATACACTCCTCAGAGACAAACCGCGTAGACACAAACCGAGTTCATGCTGCAGAGACAAACCGCGTATACACAAACCGAATACACGCTGCAGAGACAAACCGCGTAGACACAAACCGCGTACGCGCCTTAGAGACAAACCGCGTAGACACAAACTGCCAAACACGTCGCTTTCAATGCTTTTTGTCCTTTTGCCTAAACTAGTAATAAGACAAACCGCGTTCTCGAAGTGACACAAACCGCGTTCAAGAACTCGTCCAAAGTACACAAACCGCAGCCAAGAACACTTGGATAAAACACTCTCGAATCACCCAAAAACACCACACAAACCTTAAATCTGTGAATCCAAGCACCAAATACTACTCTTATACTGTTCCTAATCAAGAAAGTACAAGGTATAACAACTTCTAATCACTAAACAAGGCACAAAATGAAATATTAGTAACTTTTCAATTCGAACAAAAAAGCCTCAAAAACTAGACAAATCCGTGAATACCAACTCTCATGGACCTAACCATGGCTCTTGATACCAATTGTAGGGTATTCACAATGCAAGAAACACTTGTTTGAGGCCTAGATATGGATCGAATGAACATGAACTAGAGAGAGAAAGTGGGAACTTCTAGCTAGAGAGAGAACTATGTGTATATTAGCTTGAAATGAAGTGAAGTTCCAACCCTTCCCAAGTGTGGGAAGGGGCTTATATACTACTACATATTGGTGCCCCTAGTGGGCTGTGGAGTGAGCTGACAGTGGGGAAAGCCCCGACCCACTCCACAAGTATAAATACGACTAAGTTAATACTAATATTACTAATAATACTAAACGAATATATATAAGCCTACGAGCTATATAAATGCTAATTAGATACTCGGGGTGACCGAACCTTCATATGAATATTTATATTCCTAACACTTGATTCCAAAACGTTTAACTCCACGAAACGACGAAACTTTAAGGAATACACGATCTCCAATATTAAACTCTAAGTCGCGACGATGCTTATCTGCATAGCTCTTCTGACGAGCACGAGCCTCTTACAATTTCTCTCTCGCAACATCCACCTTTTCGTTAGTGATCTCAATAATTTCCGGACCTTCAATATGATGTTCACCTACTTAGTTCCAACAAACTGGCGCTCTACACTTTCGCCTATACAACATCTCATATGGAGCCATTCGGATGCTCACATGCCAACTATTGTTGTAAGCAAACTCCATCAAACACAAATACTCATCCCAACTTCCCGTCCACTCTAAAGCACACGCTCTCTACATATCTTCTAAGGTTTGAATGGTCCTCTCTGACTAACCATCTGTCTGCGGATGAAAAGCCGTACTAAACTTAAGGCGTGCACCCCAAGCATTCTGCAACCCTTTCCAGAAACGAGAAGTAAACCGTGGATCTCTGTCCGAAATAATAGCCGTCGGCATACCATGAAGTCTTACGATCTCCTGTCGAAAAATCTATGCCAACTTACTGACACGGTAATCCAGACGAATAGGCAAGAAATGAGCAAACTTGGTTAATCGATCAACAACTACCCAGATCGCATCATGCTTTCTTTTGGTAAGAGGTAATCCTGATACAAAATCCATAGAAATCTCTTCCCATTTCCATGTCGGAATCTCTAAAGGCTGCAACAAACCACTCGCCCTTTGATGCTCAATTTTGACTTGCTGACAAGTTAAACACTTAGACACGAAAGAAGCTACATCATGCTTCATACCACTCCACCAGAAATGCTGCTTCAGATCTCTATACATCTTGGTGGAACCAGGATGAATAGTGAATGGAGAACTATGAGCTTCAGCTAGAATAGCCTCTCGAAGCTCGGAATCATTTGGAACACAAAGACGATCTTCATACCACACCACGCCAAAATCATCTACACTGAACTCTGTCTGCTTACCTTCTTCAACATTCTGAACAATAGACCACAGCTCACCATCATCCTTCTGGGCTTCCTTAATCCGTAAGATGAGATTAGACACAACCTTAAGACTAGCCCAATAACCGACATCGCGACGAATACACAACTCAACGTCCAAACATTCTACGTCCTTAAGAATATGAGGTTCTATCTCCAAACTCGCAATCAATCCAGATTTCCTACTAAGAGCATCGGCAACAACATTTGCTTTACCCGGATGATACTGAATGTTCGTGCCATAATCCTTCAAAAGTTCTAACCACCGTCTCTGTCTCATATTGAGTTCCTTCTGAGTGAAAATGTACTTGAGACTCTTGTGATCAGTGAAGATATCACATAACTCGCCATACAGATAATGCCGCCAGATCTTCAACGCGAAAACCACAGCAGCTAATTCTAAATCATCCGTCGGTTAATTCTCCTCATAAGATTTCAATTACCTCGAAGCATAAGCAATAACCTTCCCGTGTTGCATAAGAACACAACCCAATCCTTTCTTCGACGCATCACTATATATCTGAAAACCTCCAGAACCCGATGGAAGAGTCAAAATAGGAGCGGACACCAATCTCTTCTTCAGATCTTCAAAACTATTTTCCCGCTCTTCAGTCCAGACAAACTTCTCTCCTTTTCTCATCAATTGCGTTAATGGCAAAGCCAAACGCGAGAAACCTTCAACAAGCCTTCTATTAATAACCAGCAAGTCCTAGAAAACTCCTAACTTCTGTCACATTGGTAGGTCTCGGCCACTTGGTGATAGCTTCCACCTTTGATGGATCCATGGTGATACCATCCGCTGATACAATGTGACCTAGGAAAGCCACTTGACTCAACCAAAACTCGCACTTAGAAAACTTCGCATACAACTTCTGCTGCCTAAGAATCTCTAAAACAATCCTCGGTCTCACGGTCGTTTTGACATGTGTTTCGCTGAAAACGGAGTTACGGTTCAAAAGTTATGGCCGTTTGAAGTTTTGACGTAAAAAGTCAACTTTGGTCAAACCGCCACGGACAAATAGCACCTCTGTGGATACAAACCACCTAGACAAACCGCATACACGCCGCAGAGACAAACCGCGTAGACACAAACCGCATACACGCTGCAGAGACAAACCGTGTAGACACAAACCGCGTAGACACAAACCGCATACACTCCTCAGAGACAAACCGCGTAGACACAAACTGAATACACGCTGCAGAGACAAACCGCGTTGACACAAACCGAATACACTCCTCAGAGACAAACCGCGTAGACACAAACCGAGTTCACACTGCAGAGACAAACCGCGTATACACAAACCGAATACACGCTGCAGAGACAAACCGCGTAGACACAAACCGCGTACGCGCCTTAGAGACAAACCGCGTAGACACAAACTGCCAAACACGTCGCTTTCAATGCTTTTTGTCCTTTTGCCTAAACTAGTAATAAGACAAACCGCGTTCTCGAAGTTACACAAACCGCGTTCAAGAACTCGTCCAAAGTACACAAACCGCAGCCAAGAACACTTGGATAAAACACTCTCGAATCACCCAAAAACACCACACAAACCTTAAATCTGTGAATCCAAGCACCAAATACTACTCTTATACTGTTCCTAATCAAGAAAGTACAAGGTATAACAACTTCTAATCACTAAACAAGGCACAAAATGAAATATTAGTAACTTTTCAATTCGAACACAAAAGCCTCAAAAACTAAACAAATCCGTGAATACCAACTCTCATGGACCTAACCATGGCTCTTGATACCAATTGTAGGGTATTCACAATTCAAGAAACACTTGTTTGAGGCTTAGATTTAGATCGAATGAACAAGAACTAGAGAGAGAAAGTGGGAACTTCTAGAGAGAGAGAGAACTATGTGTATATTAGCTTGAAATGAAGTGAAGTTCCAACCCTTCCCAAGTGTGGGAAGGGGCTTATATACTACTACATATTGGTGCCCCTAGTGGGCTGTGGAGTGAGCTGACAGTGGGGAAAGCCCCGACCCACTCCACAAATATAAATACGACTAAGTTAATACTAATATTACTAATAATACTAAACGAATATATATAAGCCTACGAGCTATATAAATGCTAATTAGATACTCGGGGTGACCGAACCTTCATATGAATATTTATATTCCTAACACTTGATTCCAAAACGTTTAACTCCACGAAACGGCGAAACTTTAAGGAATACACGATCTCCAATATTAAACTCTAAGTCGCGACGATGCTTATCTGCATAGCTCTTCTGACGAGCACGAGCCTCTTTCAATTTCTCTCTCGCAACATCCACCTTTTCGTTAGTGATCTCAATAATTTCCAGACCTTCAATAAGACGTTCACCTACTTCGTTCCAACAAACTGGCGCTCTACACTTTCGCCTATACAACATCTCATATGGAGCCATTCGGATGCTAGCATGCCAACTATTGTTGTAAGCAAACTCCATCAAACACAAATACTCATCCCAACTTCCCGTCCACTCTAAAGCACACGCTCTCTACATATCTTCTAAGGTTTGAATGGTCCTCTCTGACTAACCATCTGTCTGCGGATGAAAAGTCGTACTAAACTTAAGGCGTGCACCCCAAGCATTCTGCAATCCTTTCCAGAAACGAGAAGTAAACCGTGGATCTCTATCCGAAATAATAGCCGTCGGCATACCATGAAGTCTTACGATCTTCTGTCGAAAAATCTATGCCAACTTACTGACACGGTAATCCATACGAATAGGCAAGAAATGAGCAGACTTGGTTAATCGATCAACAACTACCCAGATCGCATCATGCTTTCTTTTGGTAAGAGGTAATCCTGATACAAAATCCATAGAAATCTCTTCCCATTTCCATGTCAGAATCTCTAAAGGCTGCAACAAACCACTCGCCCTTTGATGCTCAATTTTGACTTGCTGACAAGTTAAACACTTAGACACGAAAGAAGCTACATCATGCTTCATACCACTCCACCAGAAATGCTGCTTCAGATCTCTATACATCTTGGTGGAACCAGGATGAATAGTGAATGGAGAACTATGAGCCTCAGCTAGAATAGCCTCTCGAAGCTCGGAATCATTTGGAACACAAAGACGATCTTCATACCACGCCACGCCAAAATCATCTACACTGAACTGTGTCTGCTTACCTTCTTCAACATTCTGAACAATAGACCACAGCTCACCATCATCCTTCTGGGCTTCCTTAATCCGTAACATGAGATTTGACTCAACCTTAAGACTAGCCCAATAACCGACATCGCGACGAAAACACAACTCAACGTCCAAACATTCTAAGTCCTTAAGAATATGAGGTTCTATCTCCAAACTCGCAATCAATCCAGATTTCCTACTAAGAGCATCGGCAACAACATTTGCTTTACCTGGATGATACTGAATGTTCATGCCATAATCCTTCAAAAGTTCTAACCACCGTCTCTGTCTCATATTGAGTTCCTTCTGAGTGAAAATGTACTTGAGACTCTTGTGATCAGTGAAGATATCACATGACTCGCCATACAGATAATGCCGCCAGATCTTCAACGCGAAAACCACAGCAGCTAATTCTAAATCATGCGTCGGTTAATTCTCCTCATAAGGTTTCAATTGCCTCGAAGCATAAGCAATAACCTTCCCGTGTAGCATAAGAACACAACCCAATCCTTTCTTCGACGCATCACTAAATATCTGAAAACCTCCAGAACCCGATGGAAGAGTCAAAATAGGAGCGGACACCAATCTCTTCTTCAGCTCTTCAAAACTATTTTCCCGCTCTTCAGTCCAGACAAACTTCTCTCCTTTTCTCATCAATTGCGTTAATGGCAAAGCCTAACGCGAGAAACCTTCAACAAACCTTCTATAATAACCAGCAAGTCCTAGAAAACTCCTAACTTCTGTCACATTGGTAGGTCTCGGCCACTTGGTGATAGCTTCCACCTTTGATGGATCCATGGTGATACCATCCGCCGATACAATGTGACCTAGGAAAGCCACTTGACTCAACCAAAACTCGCACTTAGAAAACTTCGCATACAACTTCTGCTGCCTAAGAATCTCTAAAACAATCCTCGGTCTCACGGTCGTTTTGACAGGTGTTTCGCTGAAAACGGAGTTACAGTTCAAAAGTTATGGCCGTTTGAAGTTTCGACGTAAAAATTCAACTTTGGTCAAACCGCCACGGACAAATAGCACCTTTGTGGATACAAACCGCCTAGACAAACCGCATACACGCCGCAGAGACAAACCACATAGACACAAACCGCATACACTCTGCAGAGACAAACCGCGTAGACACAAACCGCGTAGACACAAACCGCATACACTCCTCAGAGACAAACCGCGTAGACACAAACCGAATACACGCTGCAGAGACAAACCGCGTTGACACAAACCGAATACACTCCTCAGAGACAAACCGCGTAGACACAAACCGAGTTCACGCTGCAGAGACAAACCGCGTATACACAAACCGAATACACGCTGCAGAGACAAACCGCGTAGACACAAACCGCGTACGCGCCTTAGAGACAAACCGCGTAGACACAAACTGCCAAACACGTCGCTTTCAATGCTTTTTGTCCTTTTGCCTAAACTAGTAATAAGACAAACCGCGTTCTCGAAGTGACACAAACCGCATTCAAGAACTCGTCCAAAGTACACAAACCGCAGCCAAGAACACTTGGATAAAACACTCTCGAATCACCCAAAAACACCACACAAACCTTAAATCTGTGAATCCAAGCACCAAATACTACTCTTTTACTGTTCCTAATCAAGAAAGTACAAGGTATAACAACTTCTAATCACTAAACAAGGCACAAAATGAAATATTAGTAACTTTTCAATTCGAACACAAAAGCCTCAAAAACTAAACAAATCCGTGAATACCAACTCTCATGGACCTAACCATGGCTCTTGATACCAATTGTAGGGTATTCACAATGCAAGAAACACTTGTTTGAGGCTTAGATTTAGATCGAATGAACAAGAACTAGAGAGAGAAAGTGGGAACTTCTAGAGAGAGAGAGAACTATGTGTATATTAGCTTGAAATGAAGTGAAGTTCCAACCCTTCCCAAGTGTGGGAAGGGACTTATATACTACTACATATTGGTGCCCCTAGTGGGCTGTGGAGTGAGCTGACAGTGGGGAAAGCCCCGACCCACTCCACAAATGTAAATACGACTAAGTTAATACTAATATTACTAATAATACTAAACGAATATATATAAGCCTACGAGCTATATAAATGCTAATTAGATACTCGGGGTGACCGAACCTTCATATGAATATTTATATTCCTAACACTTGATTCCAAAATGTTTAACTCCACGAAACGGCGAAACTTTAAGGAATACACGATCTCCAATATTAAACTCTAAGTCGCGACGATGCTTATCTGCATAGCTCTTCTGACGAGCACGAGCCTCTTTCAATTTCTCTCTCGCAACATCCACCTTTTCGTTAGTGATCTCAATAATTTCCGGACCTTCAATAAGACGTTCACCTACTTCGTTCCAACAAACTGGCGCTCTACACTTTCGCCTATACAACATCTCATATGGAGCCATTCGGATGCTCGCATGCCAACTATTGTTGTAAGCAAACTCCATCAAACACAAATACTCATCCCAACTTCCCGTCCACTCTAAAGCACACGCTCTCTACATATCTTCTAAGGTTTGAATGGTCCTCTTTGACTAACCATCTGTCTGCGGATGAAAAGCCGTACTAAACTTAAGGCGTGCACCCCAAGCATTCTACAATCCTTTCCAGAAACGAGAAGTAAACCGTGGATCTCTGTCCGAAATAATAGCCGTCGGCATACCATGAAGTCTTACGATCTCCTGTCGAAAAATCTATGCCAACTTACTGACACGGTAATCCATACGAATAGGCAAGAAATGAGCAGACTTGGTTAATCGATCTACAACTACCCAGATCGCATCATGCTTTCTTTTGGTAAGAGGTAATCCTGATACAAAATCCATAGAAATCTCTTCCCATTTCCATGTCGGAATCTCTAAAGGCTGCAACAAACCACTCGCCCTTTGATGCTCAATTTTGACTTGCTTACAAGTTAAACACTTAGACATGAAAGAAGCTACATCATGCTTCATACCACTCCACCAGAAATGCTGCTTCAGATCTCTATACATCTTGGTGGAACCAGGATGAATAGTGAATGGAGAACTATGAGCCTCAGCTAGAATAGCCTCTCGAAGCTCCGAATCATTTGGAACACAAAAACGATCTTCATACCACACCACGCCAAAATCATCTACACTGAACTCTGTCTGCTTACCTTCTTCAACATTCTGAACAATAGACCACAGCTCACCATCATCCTTCTGGGCTTCCTTAATCCGTAAGATGAGATTAGACTCAACCTTAAGACTAGCCCAATAACCGACATCGCGACGAATACACAACTCAACGTCCAAACATTCTAAGTCCTTAAGAATATGAGGTTCTATCTCCAAACTCGCAATCAATCCAGATTTCCTACTAAGAGCATCCGCAACAACATTTGCTTTACCCGGATGATACTGAATGTTCGTGCCATAATCCTTCAAAAGTTCTAACCACCGTCTCTGTCTCATATTGAGTTCCTTCTGAGTGAAAATGTACTTGAGACTCTTGTGATCAGTGAAGATATCACATGACTCGCCATACAGATAATGCCGCCAGATTTTCAACGCAAAAACCACAGAAGCTAATTCTAAATCATGCGTCGGTTAATTCTCCTCATAAGGTTTCAATTGCCTCGAAGCATAAGCAATAACCTTCCCGTGTTGCATAAGAACACAACCCAATCCTTTCTTCGACGCATCACTATATATCTGAAAACCTCCAGAACCCGATGGAAGAGTCAAAATAGGAGCGGACACCAATCTCTTCTTCAGCTCTTCAAAACTATTTTCCCGCTCTTCAGTCCAGACAAACTTCTCTCCTTTTCTCATCAATTGCGTTAATGGCAAAGCCAAATGCGAGAAACCTTCAACGAACCTTCTATAATAACCAGCAAGTCCTAGAAAACTCCTAACTTCTGTCACATTGGTAGGTCTCGGCCACTTGGTGATAGCTTCCACCTTTGATGGATCCATGGTGATACCATCCGCCGATACAATGTGACCTAGGAAAGCCACTTGACTCAACCAAAACTCGCACTTAGAAAATTTCGCATACAACTTTTGCTGCCTAAGAATCTCTAAAACAATCCTCGGTCTCACGGTCGTTTTGACAGGTGCTTCGCTGAAAACGGAGTTACGGTTCAAAAGTTATGGCCGTTTGAAGTTTTGACATAAAAAGTCAACTTTGGTCAAACCGCCACGGACAAATAGCACCTCTGTGGATACAAACCGCCTAGACAAACCGCATACACGCCGCAGAGACAAACCGCGTAGACACAAACCGCATACACTCTGCAGAGACAAACCGCGTAGACACAAACCGCGTAGACACAAACCGCATACACTCCTCAGAGACAAACCGCGTAGACACAAACCGAATACACGCTGCAGAGACAAACCGCGTTGACACAAACCGAATACACTCCTCAGAGACAAACCGCGTAGACACAAACCGAGTTCACGCTGCAGAGACAAACCGCGTATACACAAACCGAATACACGCTGCAGAGACAAACCGCGTAGACACAAACCGCGTACGCGCCTTAGAGACAAACCGCGTAGACACAAACTGCCAAACACGTCGCTTTCAATGCTTTTTGTCCTTTTGCCTAAACTAGTAATAAGACAAACCGCGTTCTCGAAGTGACACAAACCGCGTTCAAGAACTCGTCCAAAGTACACAAACCGCAGCCAAGAACACTTGGATAAAACACTCTCGAATCACCCAAAAACACCACACAAACCTTAAATCTATGTATCCAAGCACCAAATACTACTCTTTTACTGTTCCTAATCAAGAAAGTACAAGGTATAACAACTTCTAATCACTAAACAAGGCACAAAATGAAATATTAGTAACTTTTCAATTCGAACACAAAAGCCTCAAAAACTAAACAAATCCGTGAATACCAACTCTCATGGACCTAACCATGGCTCTTGATACCAATTGTAGGGTATTCACAATGCAAGAAACACTTGTTTGAGGCTTAGATTTAGATCAAATGAACAAGAACTAGAGAGAGAAAGTGGGAACTTCTAGAGAGAGAGAGAACTATGTGTATATTAGCTTGAAATGAAGTGAAGTTCCAACCCTTCCCAAGTGTGGGAAGGGACTTATATACTACTACATATTGGTGCCCCTAGTGGGCTGTGGAGTGAGCTGACAGTGGGGAAAGCCCCGACCCACTCCACAAATATAAATACGACTAAGTTAATACTAATATTACTAATAATACTAAACGAATATATATAAGCCTACGAGCTATATAAATGCTAATTAGATACTCGGGGTGACCGAACCTTCATATGAATATTTATATTCCTAACACTTGATTCCAAAATGTTTAACTCCACGAAACGGCGAAACTTTAAGGAATACACGATCTCCAATATTAAACTCTAAGTCGCGACGATGCTTATCTGCATAGCTCTTCTGACGAGCACGAGCCTCTTTCAATTTCTCTCTCGCAACATCCACCTTTTCGTTAGTGATCTCAATAATTTCCGGACCTTCAATAAGACGTTCACCTACTTCGTTCCAACAAACTGGCGCTCTACACTTTCGCCTATACAACATCTCATATGGAGCCATTCGGATGCTCGCATGCCAACTATTGTTGTAAGCAAACTCCATCAAACACAAATACTCATCCCAACTTCCCGTCTACTCTAAAGCACACGCTCTCTACATATCTTCTAAGGTTTGAATGGTCCTCTCTGACTAACCATCTGTCTGCGGATGAAAAGCCGTACTAAACTTAAGGCGTGCACCCCAAGCATTCTACAATCCTTTCCAGAAACGAGAAGTAAACCGTGGATCTCTGTCCGAAATAATAGCCGTCGGCATACCATGAAGTCTTACGATCTCCTGTCGAAAAATCTATGCCAACTTACTGACACGGTAATCCATACGAATAGGCAAGAAATGAGCAGACTTGGTTAATCGATCTACAACTACCCAGATCGCATCATGCTTTCTTTTGGTAAGAGGTAATCCTGATACAAAATCCATAGAAATCTCTTCCCATTTCCATGTCGGAATCTCTAAAGGCTGCAACAAACCACTCGCCCTTTGATGCTCAATTTTGACTTGCTGACAAGTTAAACACTTAGACACGAAAGAAGCTACATCATGCTTCATACCACTCCACCAGAAATGCTGCTTCAGATCTCTATACATCTTGGTGGAACCAGGATGAATAGTGAATGGAGAACTATGAGCCTCAGCTAGAATAGCCTCTCGAAGCTCCGAATCATTTGGAACACAAAGACGATCTTCATACCACACCACGCCAAAATCATCTACACTGAACTCTGTCTGCTTACCTTCTTCAACATTCTGAACAATAGACCACAGCTCACCATCATCCTTCTGGGCTTCCTTAATCCGTAAGATGAGATTAGACTCAACCTTAAGACTAGCCCAATAACCGACATCGCGACGAATACACAACTCAACGTCCAAACATTCTAAGTCCTTAAGAATATGAGGTTCTATCTCCAAACTCGCAATCAATCCAGATTTCCTACTAAGAGCATCGGCAACAACATTTGCTTTACCCGGATGATACTGAATGTTCGTGCCATAATCCTTCAAAAGTTCTAACCACCGTCTCTGTCTCATATTGAGTTCCTTCTGAGTGAAAATGTACTTGAGACTCTTGTGATCAGTGAAGATATCACATGACTCGCCATACAGATAACGCCGCCAGATTTTCAACGCAAAAACCACAGAAGCTAATTCTAAATCATGCGTCGGTTAATTCTCCTCATAAGGTTTCAATTGCCTCGAAGCATAAGCAATAACCTTCCCGTGTTGCATAAGAACACAACCCAATCCTTTCTTCGACGCATCACTATATATCTGAAAACCTCCAGAACCCGATGGAAGAGTCAAAATAGGAGCGGACACCAATCTCTTCTTCAGCTCTTCAAAACTATTTTCCCGCTCTTCAGTCCAGACAAACTTCTCTCCTTTTCTCATCAATTGCGTTAATGGCAAAGCCAAATGCGAGAAACCTTCAACAAACCTTCTATAATAACCAGCAAGTCCTAGAAAACTCCTAACTTCTGTCACATTGGTAGGTCTCGGCCACTTGGTGATAGCTTCCACCTTTGATGGATCCATGGTGATACCATCCGCCGATACAATGTGACCTAGGAAAGCCACTTGACTCAACCAAAACTCGCACTTAGAAAACTTCGCATACAACTTCTGCTGCCTAAGAATCTCTAAAACAATCCTCGGTCTCACGGTCGTTTTGACAGGTGCTTCGCTGAAAACGGAGTTACGGTTCAAAAGTTATGGCCGTTTGAAGTTTTGACATAAAAAGTCAACTTTGGTCAAACCGCCACGGACAAATAGCACCTCTGTGGATACAAACCGCCTAGACAAACCGCATACACGCCGCAGAGACAAACCGCGTAGACACAAACCGCATACACTCTGCAGAGACAAACCGCGTAGACACAAACCGCGTAGACACAAACCGCATACACTCCTCAGAGACAAACCGCGTAGACACAAACCGAATACACGCTGCAGAGACAAACCGCGTTGACACAAACCGAATACACTCCTCAGAGACAAACCGCGTAGACACAAACCGAGTTCACGCTGCAGAGACAAACCGCGTATACACAAACCGAATACACGCTGCAGAGACAAACCGCGTAGACACAAACCGCGTACGCGCCTTAGAGACAAACCGCGTAGACACAAACTGCCAAACACGTCGCTTTCAATGCTTTTTGTCCTTTTGCCTAAACTAGTAATAAGACAAACCGCGTTCTCGAAGTGACACAAACCGCGTTCAAGAACTCGTCCAAAGTACACAAACCGCAGCCAAGAACACTTGGATAAAACACTCTCGAATCACCCAAAAACACCACACAAACCTTAAATCTGTGAATCCAAGCACCAAATACTACTCTTATACTGTTCCTAATCAAGAAAGTACAAGGTATAACAACTTCTAATCACTAAACAAGGCACAAAATGAAATATTAGTAACTTTTCAATTCGAACACAAAAGCCTCAAAAACTAAACAAATCCGTGAATACCAACTCTCATGGACCTAACCATGGCTCTTGATACCAATTGTAGGGTATTCACAATGCAAGAAACACTTGTTTGAGGCTTAGATTTAGATCGAATGAACAAGAACTAGAGAGAGAAAGTGGGAACTTCTAGAGAGAGAGAGAACTATGTGTATATTAGCTTGAAATGAAGTGAAGTTCCAACCCTTCCCAAGTGTGGGAAGGGCTTATATACTACTACATATTGGTGCCCCTAGTGGGCTGTGGAGTGAGCTGACAGTGGGGAAAGCCCCGACCCACTCCACAAGTATAAATACGACTAAGTTAATACTAATATTACTAATAATACTAAACGAATATATATAAGCCTACGAGCTATATAAATGCTAATTAGATACTCGGGGTGACCGAACCTTCATATGAATATTTATATTCCTAACACTTGATTCCAAAACGTTTAACTCCACGAAACGGCGAAACTTTAAGGAATACACGATCTCCAATATTAAACTCTAAGTCGCGACGATGCTTATCTGCATAGCTCTTCTGACGAGCACGAGCCTCTTTCAATTTCTCTCTCGCAACATCCACCTTTTCGTTAGTGATCTCAATAATTTCCAGACCTTCAATAAGACGTTCACCTACTTCGTTCCAACAAACTGGCGCTCTACCCTTTCGCCTATACAACATCTCATATGGAGCCATTCGGATGCTCGCATGCCAACTATTGTTGTAAGCAAACTCCATCAAACACAAATACTCATCCCAACTTCCCGTCCACTCTAAAGCACACGCTCTCTACATATCTTCTAAGGTTTGAATGGTCCTCTCTGACTAACCATCTGTCTGCGGATGAAAATCCTTACTAAACTTAAGGCGTGTACCCCAAGCATTCTGCAATCCTTTCCAGAAACGAGAAGTAAACCGTGGATCTCTGTCCGAGATAATAGCCGTCGGCATACCATGAAGTCTTACGATCTCCTGTCGAAAAATCTATGCCAACTTACTGACACGGTAATCCATACGAATAGGCAAGAAATGAGCAGACTTGGTTAATCGATCAACAACTACCCAGATCGCATCATGCTTTCTTTTGGTAAGAGGTAATCCTGATACAAAATCCATAGAAATCTCTTCCCATTTCCATGTCGGAATCTCTAAAGTCTGCAACAAACCACTCGCCCTTTGATGCTCAATTTTGACTTGCTGACAAGTTAAACACTTAGACACGAAAGAAGCTACATCATGCTTCATACCACTCCACCAGAAATGCTGCTTCAGATCTCTATACATCTTGGTGGAACCAGGATGAATAGTGAATGGAGAACTATGAGCCTCAGCTAGAATAGCCTCTCAAAGCTCAGAATCATTTGGAACACAAAGACGATCTTCATACCACACCACGCCAAAATCATCTACACTGAACTCTGTCTGCTTACCTTCTTCAACATTCTGAACAATAGACCACAGCTCACCATCATCCTTCTGGGCTTCCTTAATCCGTAAGATGAGATTAGACTCAACCTTAAGACTAGCCCAATAACCGACATCGCGACGAATACACAACTCAACGTCCAAACATTCTAAGTCCTTAAGAATATGAGGTTCTATCTCCAAACTCGCAATCAATCCAGATTTCCTACTAAGAGCATCGGCAACAACATTTGCTTTACCCGGATGATACTGAATGTTCGTGCCATAATCTTTCAAAAGTTCTAACCACCGTCTCTGTCTCATATTGAGTTCCTTCTGAGTGAAAATGTACTTGAGACTCTTGTGATCAGTGAAGATATCACATGACTCGCCATACAGATAATGCCGCCAGATCTTCAACGCGAAAACCACAGCAGCTAATTCTTAATCATGCGTCGGTTAATTCTCCTCATAAGGTTTCAATTGCCTCGAAGCATAAGCAATAACCTTCCCGTGTTGCATAAGAACACAACCCAATCCTTTCTTCGACGCATCACTATATATCTGAAAACCTCCAGAACCCGATGGAAGAGTCAAAATAGGAGCGGACACCAATCTCTTCTTCAGCTCTTCAAAACTATTTTCCCGCTCTTCAGTCCAGACAAACTTCTCTCCTTTTCTCATCAATTGCGTTAATGGCAAAGCCAAACGCTAGAAACCTTCAACAAACCTTCTATAATAACCAGCAAGTCCTAGAAAACTCCTAACTTCTGTCACATTGGTAGGTCTCGGCCACTTGGTGATAGCTTCCACCTTTGATGGATCCATGGTGATACCATCCGCCGATACAATGTGACCTAGGAAAGCCACTTGACTCAACCAAAACTCGCACTTAGAAAATTTCGCATACAACTTCTACTGCCTAAGAATCTCTAAAACAATCCTCGGTCTCACGGTCGTTTTGACAGGTGTTTCACTGAAAACGGAGTTACGATTCAAAAGTTATGGCCGTTTGAAGTTTTGACGTAAAAAGTCAACTTTGGTCAAACCGCCACGGACAAATAGCACCTCTGTGGATACAAACCGCCTAGACAAACCGCATACACGCCGCAGAGACAAACCGCGTAGACACAAACCGCATACACGCTGCAGAGACAAACCGCGTAGACACAAACCGCGTAGACACAAACCGCATACACTCCTCAGAGACATACCGCGTAGACACAAACCGAATACACGCTGCAGAGACAAACCGCGTTGACACAAACCGAATACACTCCTCAGAGACAAATCGCATAGACACAAACCGAGTTCACGCTGCAGAGACATACCGCGTATACACAAACCGAATACACGCTGCAGAGACAAACCGCGTAGACACAAACCGCGTACGCGCCTTAGAGACAAACCGCGTAGACACAAACTGCCAAACACGTCGCTTTCAATGCTTTTTGGCCTTTTGCCTAAACTAGTAATAAGACAAACCGCGTTCTCGAAGTGACACAAACCGCGTTCAAGAACTCGTCAAAAGTACACAAACCGCAGCCAAGAACACTTGGATAAAACACTCTCGAATCACCCAAAAACACCACACAAACCTTAAATCTGTGAATCCAAGCACCAATACTACTCTTATACTGTTCCTAATCAAGAAAGTACAAGGTATAACAACTTCTAATCACTAAACAAGGCACAAAATGAAATATTAGTAACTTTTCAATTCGAACACAAAAGCCTCAAAAACTAAACAAATCCGTGAATACCAACTCTCATGGACCTAACCATGGCTCTTGATACCAATTGTAGGGTATTCACAATGCAAGAAACACTTGTTTGAGGCTTAGATTTAGATCGAATGAACAAGAACTAGAGAGAGAAAGTGGGAACTTCTAGAGAGAGAGAGAACTATGTGTATATTAGCTTGAAATGAAGTGAAGTTCCAACCCTTCCCAAGTGTGGGAAGGGGCTTATATACTACTACATATTGGTGCCCCTAGTGGGCTGTGGAGTGAGCTGACAGTGGGGAAAGCCCCGACCCACTCCACAAATATAAATACGACTAAGTTAATACAAATATTACTAATAATACTAAACGAATATATATAAGCCTACGAGCTATATAAATGCTAATTAGATACTCGGGGTGACCGAACCTTCATATGAATATTTATATTCCTAACACTTGATTCCAAAACGTTTAACTCCACGAAACGGCGAAACTTTAAGGAATACACGATCTCCAATATTAAACTCTAAGTCGCGACGATGCTTATCTGCATAGCTCTTCTGACGAGCACGAGCCTCTTTCAATTTCTCTCTCGCAACATCCACCTTTTCGTTAGTGATCTCAATAATTTCCGGACCTTCAATAAGACGTTCACCTACTTCGTTCCAACAAACTGGCGCTCTACACTTTCACCTATACAACATCTCATATGGAGCCATTCGGATGCTCGCATGCCAGCTATTGTTGTAAGCAAACTCTATCAAAACACAAATACTCATCCCAACTTCCCGTCCACTCTAAAGCACACGCTCTCTACATATCTTCTAAGGTTTGAATGGTCCTCTCTGACTAACCATCTGTCTGCGGATGAAAAGCCGTACTAAACTTAAGGCGTGCACCCCAAGCATTCTGCAATCCTTTCCAGAACGAGAAGTAAACCGTGGATCTCTGTCCGAAATAATAGCCGTCGGCATACCATGAAGACTTACGATCTCCTGTCGAAAAATCTATGCCAACTTACTGACACGGTAATCCATACGAATAGGCAAGAAAGGAGCAGACTTGCTTAATCGATCAACAACTACCCAGATCGCATCATGCTTTCTTTTGGTAAGAGGTAATCCTGATACAAAATACATAGAAATCTCTTCCCATTTCCATGTCGGAATCTCTAAAGGCTGCAACAAACCACTCGCCCTTTGATGCTCAATTTTGACTTGCTGAAAAGTTAAACACTTAGACACGAAAGAAGCTACATCATGCTTCATACCACTCCACCAGAAATGCTGCTTCAGATCTCTATACATCTTGGTGGAACCAGGATGAATAGTGAATGGAGAACTATGAGCCTCAGCTAGAATAGCCTCTCGAAGCTCCGAATCATTTGGAACACAAAGACGATTTTCATACCACACCACGCCAAAATCATCTACACTGAACTCTGTCTGCTTACCTTCTTCAACATTCTGAACAATAGACCACAGCTCACCATCATCCTTCTGGGCTTCCTTAATCCGTAAGATGAGATTAGACTCAACCTTAAGACTAGCCCAATAACCGACATCGCGACGAATACACAACTCAACGTCCAAACATTCTAAGTCCTTAAGAATATGAGGTTCTATCTCCAAACTCGCAATCAATCCAGATTTCCTACTAAGAGCATCGGCAACAACATTTGCTTTACCCGGATGATACTGAATGTTCGTGCCATAATCCTTCAAAAGTTCTAACCACCGTCTATGTCTCATATTGAGTTCCTTCTGAGTGAAAATGTACTTGAGACTCTTGTGATCAGTGAAGATATCACATGACTCGCCATACAGATAATGCTGCCAGATCTTCAACGCGAAAACCACAGCAGCTAATTCTAAATCATGCGTCGGTTAATTCTCCTCATAAGGTTTCAATTGCCTCGAAGCATAAGCAATAACCTTCCCGTGTTGCATAAGAACACAACCCAATCCTTTCTTCGACGCATCACTATATATCTGAAAACCTCCAGAACCCGATGGAAGAGTCAAAATAGGAGCGGACACCAATCTCTTCTTCAGCTCTTCAAAACTATTTTGCCGCTCTTCAGTCCAGACAAACTTCTCTCCTTTTCTCATCAATTGCGTTAATGGCAAAGCCAAACGCGAGAAACCTTCAACAAACCTTCTATAATAACCAGCAAGTCCTAGAAAACTCCTAACTTCTGTCACATTGGTAGGTCTCGGCCACTTGGTGATAGCTTCCACCTTTGATGGATCCATGGTGATACCATCCGCCGATACAATGTGACCTAGGAAAGCCACTTGACTCAACCAAAACTCGCACTTAGAAAACTTCGCATACAACTTCTGCTGCATAAGAATCTCTAAAACAATCCTCGGTCTCACATTCGTTTTGACAGGTGTTTCGCTGAAAACGGAGTTACGGTTCAAAAGTTATGGCCGTTTGAAGTTTTGACGTAAAAAGTCAACTTTGGTCAAACCGCCACGGACAAATAGCACCTCTGTGGATACA
The DNA here is from genome assembly GCA_021014915.2 of Artemisia tridentata subsp. tridentata. NCBI lineage: Eukaryota > Viridiplantae > Streptophyta > Magnoliopsida > Asterales > Asteraceae > Artemisia > Artemisia tridentata. The sequence continues at coordinate 206,836,463 of CP139507.1, forward strand.
AACCGCCTAGACAAACCGCATACACGCCGCAGAGACAAACCGCGTAGACACAAACCGCATACACGCTGCAGAGACAAACCGCGTAGACACAAACCGCGTAGACACAAACCGCATACACTCCTCAGAGACAAACCGCGTAGACACAAACCGAATACACGCTGCAGAGACAAACCGCGTTGACACAAACCGAATACACTCCTCAGAGACAAACCGCGTAGACACAAACCGAGTTCACGCTGCAGAGACAAACCGCGTATACACAAACCGAATACACGCTGCAGAGACAAACCGCGTACGCGCCTTAGAGACAAACCGCGTAGACACAAAATGCCAAACACGTCGCTTTCAATGCTTTTTTTCCTTTTGCCTAAACTAGTAATAAGACAAACCGCGTTCTCGAAGTGACACAAACCGCGTTCAAGAACTCGTCCAAAGTACACAAACCGCAGCCAAGAACACTTGGATAAAACACTCTCGAATCACCCAAAAACACCACACAAACCTTAAATCTGTGAATCCAAGCACCAAATACTACTCTTATACTGTTCCTAATCAAGAAAGTACAAGGTATAACAACTTCTAATCACTAAACAAGGCACAAAATGAAATATTAGTAACTTTTCAATTCGAACACAAAAGCCTCAAAAACTAAACAAATCCGTGAATACCAACTCTCATGGACCTAACCATGGCTCTTGATACCAATTGTAGGGTATTCACAATGCAAGAAACACTTGTTTGAGGCTTAGATTTAGATCGAATGAACAAGAACTAGAGAGAGAAAGTGGGAACTTCTAGAGAGAGAGAGAACTATGTGTATATTAGCTTGAAATGAAGTGAAGTTCCAACCCTTCCCAAGTGTGGGAAGGGGCTTATATACTACTACATATTGGTGCCCCTAGTGGGCTGTGGAGTGAGCTGACAGTGGGGAAAGCCCCGACCCACTCCACAAATATAAATACGACTAAGTTAATACTAATATTACTAATAATACTAAACGAATATATATAAGCCTACGAGCTATATAAATGCTAATTAGATACTCGGGTTGACCGAACCTTCATATGAATATTTATATTCCTAACACTTGATTCCAAAACGTTTAACTCCACGAAACGGCGAAAATTTTAGGAATACACGATCTCCAATATTAAACTCTAAGTCGCGACGATGCTTATCTGCATAGCTCTTCTGACGAGCACGGGCCTCTTTCAATTTCTCTCTCGCAACATCCACCTTTTCGTTAGTGATCTCAATAATTTTCGGACCTTCAATAAGACGTTCACCTACTTCGTTCCAACAAACTGGCGCTCTACACTTTCGCCTATACAACATCTCATATGGAGCCATTTGGATGCTCGCATGCCAACTATTATTGTAAGCAAACTCCATCAAACACAAATACTCATCCCAACTTCCCGTCCACTCTAAAGCACACGCTCTCTACATATCTTCTAAGGTTTGAATGGTCCTCTCTGACTAACCATCTGTCTGCGGATGAAAAGCCGTACTAAACTTAAGGCGTGCACCCCAAGCATTCTGCAATCCTTTCCAGAAACGAGAAGTAAACCGTGGATCTCTGTCCGAAATAATAGCCGTCGGCATACCATGAAGTCTTACGATCTCCTGTCGAAAAATCTATGCCAACTATCGACACGGTAATCCATACGAATAGGCAAGAAATGAGCAGACTTGGTTAATCGATCAACAACTACCCAGATCGCATCATGCTTTCTTTTGGTAAGAGGTAATCCTGATACAAAAAACATAGAAATCTCTTCCCATTTCCATGTCGGAATCTCTAAAGGCTGCAACAAACCACTCGCCCTTTGATGCTCAATTTTGACTTGCTGACAAGTTAAACACTTAGACACGAAAGAAGCTACATCATGCTTCATACCACTCCACCAGAAATGCTGCTTCGGATCTCTATACATCTTGGTGGAACTAGGATGAATAGTGAATGGAGAACTATGAGCCTCAGCTAGAATAGCCTCTCGAAGCTCCGAATCATTTGGAACACAAAGACGATCTTTATACCACACCACGCCAAAATCATCTACACGGAACTCTGTCTGCTTACCTTCTTCAACATTCTAAACAATAGACCACAGCTCACCATCATCCTTCTGGGCTTCCTTAATCCGTAAGATGAGATTAGACTCAACCTTAAGACTAGCCCAATAACCGACATCGCGACGAATACACAACTCAACGTCCAAACATTCTAAGTCCTTAAGAATATGAGGTTCTATCTCCAAACTCGCAATCAATCCAGATTTCCTACAAAGAGCATCGGCAACAACATTTGCTTTACCCGGATGATACTGAATGTTCGTGCCATAATCCTTCAAAAGTTCTAACCACCGTCTCTGTCTCATATTGAGTTCCTTCTGAGTGTAAATGTACTTGAGACTCTTGTGATCAGTGAAGATATCACATGACTCGCCATACAGATAATGCCGCCAGATCTTCAACGCGAAAACCACAGCAGCTAATTCTAAATCATGCGTCGGTTAATTCTCCTCATAAGGTTTCAATTGCCTCGAAGCATAAGCAATAACCTTCCCGTGTTGCATAAGAACACAACCCAATCCTTTCTTTGACGCATCACTATATATCTGAAAACCTCCAGAACCCGATGGAAGAGTCAAAATAGGAGCGGACACCAATCTCTTCTTCAGCTCTTCAAAACTATTTTCCCGCTCTTCAGTCCATACAAACTTCTCTCCTTTTCTCATCAATTGCGTTAATGGCAAAGCCAAACGCGAGAAACCTTCAACAAACCTTCTATAATAACCAGTAAGTCCTAGAAAACTCCTAACTTCTGTCACATTGGTAGGTCTCGGCCACTTGGTGATAGCTTCCACCTTTGATGGATCCATGGTGATACCATCCGCCGATACAATGTGACCTAGGAAAGCCACTTGACTCAACCAAAACTCGCACTTAGAAAACTTCGCATACAACTTCTGCTGCCTAAGAATCTCTAAAACAATCCTCGGTCTCACGGTCGTTTTGACAGGTGCTTCGCTGAAAACGGAGTTACGGTTCAAAAGTTATGGCCGTTTGAAGTTTTGACGTAAAAAGTCAACCTTGGTCAAACCGCCACGGACAAATAGCACCTCTGTGGATACAAACCGCCTAGACAAACCGCATACACGCCGCAGAGACAAACCGCGTAGACACAAACCGCATACATGCTGCAGAGACAAACCGCGTAGACACAAACCGCGTACACTCCTCAGAGACAAACCGCGTAGATACAAACCGAATACACGCTGCAGAGACAAACCGCGTTGACACAAACCGAATACACTCCTCAGAGACAAACCGCGTAGACACAAACCGAGTTCACGCTGCAGAGACAAACCGCGTATACACAAACCGAATACACGCTGCAGAGACAAACCGCGTAGACACAAACCGCGTACGCGCCTTAGAGACAAACCGCGTAGACACAAACTGCCAAACACGTCGCTTTCAATGCTTTTTGTCCTTTTGCCTAAACTAGTAATAAGACAAACCGCGTTCTCGAAGTGATACAAACCGCGTTCAAGAACTCGTCCAAAGTACACAAACCGCAGCCAAGAACACTTGGATAAAACACTCTCGAATCACCCAAAAACACCACAAAAACCTTAAATCTGTGAATCCAAGCACCAAATACTACTCTTATACTGTTCCTAATCAAGAAAGTACAAGGTATAACAACTTCTAATCACTAAACAAGGCACAAAATGAAATAGTAGTAACTTTTCAATTCGAACACAAAAGCCTCAAAAACTAAACAAATCCGTGAATACCAACTCTCATGGACCTAACCATGGCTCTTGATACCAATTGTAGGGTATTCACAATGCAAGAAACACTTGTTTGAGGCTTAGATTTAGATCGAATGAACAAGAACTAGAGAGAGAAAGTGGGAACTTCTAGAGAGAGAGAGAACTATGTGTATATTAGCTTGAAATGAAGTGAAGTTCCAACCCTTCCCAAGTGTGGGAAGGGACTTATATACTACTACATATTGGTGCCCCTAGTGGGCTGTGGAGTGAGCTGACAGTGGGGAAAGCCCCGACCCACTCCACAAATATAAATACGACTAAGTTAATACTAATATTACTAATAATACTAAACGAATATATATAAGCCTACGAGCTATATAAATGCTAATTAGATACTCGGGGTGACCGAACCTTCATATGAATATTTATATTCCTAACACTTGATTCCAAAACGTTTAACTCCACGAAACGGCGAAACTTTAAGGAATACACGATCTCCAATATTAAACTCTAAGTCGCGACGATGCTTATCTGCATAGCTCTTCTGACGAGCACGAGCCTCTTTCAATTTCTCTCTCGCAACATCCACCTTTTCGTTAGTGATCTCAATAATTTCCGGACCTTCAATAAGACGTTCACCTACTTCGTTCCAACAAACTGGCGCTCTACACTTTCGCCTATACAACATCTCATATGGAGCCATTCGGATGCTCGCATGCCAACTATTGTTGTAAGCAAACTCCATCAAACACAAATACTCATCCCAACTTCCCGTCCACTCTAAAGCACACGCTCTCTACATATCTTCTAAGGTTTGAATGGTCCTCTCTGACTAACCATCTGTCTACGGATGAAAACCCGTACTAAACTTAAGGCGTGCACCCCAAGCATTCTGCAATCCTTTCCAGAAACGAGAAGTAAACCGTGGATCTCTGTCCGAAATAATAGCCGTCGGCATACCATGAAGTCTTACAATCTCCTGTCGAAAAATCTATGCCAACTTACTGACACGGTAATCCATACGAATAGGCAAGAAATGAGCAAACTTGGTTAATCGATCAACAACTACCCAGATCGCATCATGCTTTCTTTAGGTAAGAGGTAATCCTGATACAAAATCCATAGAAATCTCTTCCCATTTCCATGTCGGAATCTCTAAAGGCTGCAACAAACCACTCGCCCTTTGATGCTCAATTTTGACTTGCTGACAAGTTAAACACTTAGACACGAAAGAAGCTACATCATGCTTCATACCACTCCACCAGAAATGCTGCTTCAGATCTCTATACATCTTGGTGGAACCAGGATGAATAGTGAATGGAGAACTATGAGCCTCAGCTAGAATAGCCTCTCGAAGCTCCGAATCATTTGGAACACAAAGACGATCTTCATACCACACCACGCAAAAATCATCTACACTGAACTCTGTCTACTTACCTTCTTCAACATTCTAAACAATAGACCACAGCTCACCATCATCCTTCTGGGCTTCCTTAATCCGTAAGATGAGATTAGACTCAACCTTAAGACTAGCCCAATAACCGACATCGCGACGAATACACAACTCAACGTCCAAACATTCTAAGTCCTTAAGAATATGAGGTTCTATCTCCAAACTCGCAATCAATCCAGATTTCCTACTAAGAGCATCGGCAACAACATTTGCTTTACCCGGATGATACTGAATGTTCGTGCCATAATCCTTCAAAAGTTCTAACCACCGTCTATGTCTCATATTGAGTTCCTTCTGAGTGAAAATGTACTTGAGACTCTTGTGATCAGTGAAGATATCACATGACTCGCCATACAGATAATGCTGCCAGATCTTCAACGCGAAAACCACAGCAGCTAATTCTAAATCATGCGTCGGTTAATTCTCCTCATAAGGTTTCAATTGCCTCAAAGCATAAGCAATAACCTTCCCGTGTTGCATAAGAACACAACCCAATCCTTTCTTCGACGCATCACAATATATCTGAAAACCTCCAGAACCCGATGGAAGAGTCAAAATAGGAGCGAACACCAATCTCTTCTTCAGCTCTTCAAAACTATTTTGCCGCTCTTCAGTCCAGACAAACTTCTCTCCTTTTCTCATCAATTGCGTTAATGGCAAAGCCAAACGCGAGAAACCTTCAACAAACCTTCTATAATAACCAGCAAGTCCTAGAAAACTCCTAACTTCTGTCACATTGGTAGGTCTCGGCCACTTGGTGATAGCTTCCACCTTTGATGGATCCATGGTGATACCATCCGCCGATACAATGTGACCTAGGAAAGCCACTTGACTCAACCAAAACTCGCACTTAGAAAACTTCGCATACAACTTCTGCTGCATAAGAATCTCTAAAACAATCCTCGGTCTCACATTCGTTTTGACAGGTGTTTCGCTGAAAACGGAGTTACGGTTCAAAAGTTATGGCCGTTTGAAGTTTTGACGTAAAAAGTCAACTTTGGTCAAACCGCCATGGACAAATAGCACCTCTGTGGATACAAACCGCCTAGACAAACCGCATACACGCCGCAGAGACAAACCGCGTAGACACAAACCGCATACACGCTGCAGAGACAAACCGCGTAGACACAAACCGCGTAGACACAAACCGCATACACTCCTCAGAGACAAACCGCGTAGACACAAACCGAATACACGCTGCAGAGACAAACCGCGTTGACACAAACCGAATACACTCCTCAGAGACAAACCGCGTAGACACAAACCGAGTTCACGCTGCAGAGACAAACCGCGTATACACAAACCGAATACACGCTGCAGAGACAAACCGCGTAGACACAAACCGCGTACGCGCCTTAGAGACAAACCGCGTAGACACAAAATGCCAAACACGTCGCTTTCAATGCTTTTTGTCCTTTTGCCTAAACTAGTAATAAGACAAACCGCGTTCTCGAAGTGACACAAACCGCGTTCAAGAACTCGTCCAAAGTACACAAACCGCAGCCAAGAACACTTGGATAAAACACTCTCGAATCACCCAAAAACACCACACAAACCTTAAATCTGTGAATCCAAGCACCAAATACTACTCTTATACTGTTCCTAATCAAGAAAGTACAAGGTATAACAACTTCTAATCACTAAACAAGGCACAAAATGAAATATTAGTAACTTTTCAATTCGAACACAAAAGCCTCAAAAACTAAACAAATCCGTGAATACCAACTCTCATGGACCTAACCATGGCTCTTGATACCAATTGTAGGGTATTCACAATGCAAGAAACACTTGCTTGAGGCTTAGATTTAGATCGAATGAACAAGAACTAGAGAGAGAAAGTGGGAACTTCTAGAGAGAGAGAGAACTATGTGTATATTAGCTTGAAATGAAGTGAAGTTCCAACCCTTCCCAAGTGTGGGAAGGGGCTTATATACTACTACATATTGGTGCCCCTAGTGGGCTGTGGAGTGAGCTGACAGTGGGGAAAGCCCCGACCCATTCCACAAATATAAATACGACTAAGTTAATACTAATATTACTAATAATACTAAACGAATATATATAAGCCTACGAGCTATATAAATGCTAATTAGATACTCGGGTTGACCGAACCTTCATACGAATATTTATATTCCTAACACTTGATTCCAAAACGTTTAACTCCACGAAATGGCGAAAATTTAAGGAATACACGATCTCCAATATTAAACTCTAAGTCGCGACGATGCTTATCTGCATAGCTCTTCTGACGAGCACGAGCCTCTTTCAATTTCTCTCTCGCAACATCCACCTTTTCGTTAGTGATCTCAATAATTTCCGGACCTTCAATAAGACGTTCACCTACTTCGTTCCAACAAACTGGCGCTCTACACTTTCGCCTATACAACATCTCTTATGGAGCCATTTGGATGCTCGCATGCCAACTATTGTTGTAAGCAAACTCCATCAAACACAAATACTCATCCCAACTTCCCGTCCACTCTAAAGCACACGCTCTCTACATATCTTCTAAGGTTTGAATGGTCCTCTCTGACTAACCATCTGTCTGCGGATGAAAAGCCGTACTAAACTTAAGGCGTGCACCCCAAGCATTCTGCAATCCTTTCCAGAAACGAGAAGTTAACCGTGGATCTCTGTCCGAAATAATAGCCGTCGGCATACCATGAAGTCTTACGATCTCCTGTCGAAAAATCTATGCCAACTTACTGACACGGTAATCCATACGAATAGGCAAGAAATAAGCAGACTTGGTTAATCGATCAACAACTACCCAGATCGCATCATGCTTTCTTTTGGTAAGAGGTAATCCTGATACAAAATCCATAGAAATCTCTTCCCATTTCCATGTCGGAATCCCAAAAGGCTGCAACAAACCACTCATCCTTTGATGCTCAATTTTGACTTGCTGACAAGTTAAACACTTAGACACGAAAGAAGCTACATCATGCTTCATACCACTCCACCAGAAATGCTGCTTCAGATCTCTATACATCTTGGTGGAACCAGGATGAATAGTGAATGGAGAACTATGAGCCTCAGCTAGAATAGCCTCTCGAAGCTCCGAATCATTTGGAACACAAAGACGATCTTCATACCACACCACGCCAAAATCATCTACACGGAACTCTGTCTGCTTACCTTCTTCAACATTCTGAACAATAGACCACAGCTCACCATCATCCTTCTGGGCTTCCTTAATCCGTAAGATGAGATTAGACTCAACCTTAAGACTAGCCCAATAACCGACATCGCGACGAATACACAACTCAACGTCCAAACATTCTAAGTCCTTAAGAATATGAGGTTCTATCTCCAAACTCGCAATCAATCCAGATTTCCTACAAAGAGCATCGGCAACAACATTTGCTTTACCCGGATGATACTGAATGTTCGTGCCATAATCCTTCAAAAGTTCTAACCACCGTCTCTGTCTCATATTGAGTTCCTTCTGAGTGTAAATGTACTTGAGACTCTTGTGATCAGTGAAGATATCACATGACTCGCCATACAGATAATGCCGCCAGATCTTCAACGCGAAAACCACAGCAGCTAATTCTAAATCATGCGTCGGTTAATTCTCCTCATAAGGTTTCAATTGCCTCGAAGCATAAGCAATAACCTTCCCGTGTTGCATAAGAACACAACCCAATCCTTTCTTCGACGCATCACTATATATCTGAAAACCTCCAGAACCCGATGGAAGAGTCAAAATAGGAGCGGACACCAATCTCTTCTTCAGCTCTTCAAAACTATTTTCCCGCTCTTCAGTCCAGACAAACTTCTCTCCTTTTCTCATCAATTGCGTTAATGGCAAAGCCAAACGCGAGAAACCTTCAACAAACCTTCTATAATAACCAGCAAGTCCTAGAAAACTCCTAACTTCTATCACATTGGTAGGTCTCGGCCACTTGGTGATAGCTTCCACCTTTGATGGATCCATGGTGATACCATCCGCCGATACAATGTGACCTAGGAAAGCCACTTGACTCAACCAAAACTCGCACTTAGAAAACTTCGCATACAACTTCTGCTGCCTAAGAATCTCTAAAACAATCCTCGGTCTCACGGTCGTTTTGACAGGTGCTTCGCTGAAAACAGAGTTACGGTTCAAAAGTTATGGCCGTTTGAAGTTTTGACGTAAAAAGTCAACCTTGGTCAAACCGCCACGGACAAATAGCACCTCTGTGGATACAAACCGCCTAGAAAAACCGCATACACGCCGCAGAGACAAACCGCGTAGACACAAACCGCATACACGCTGCAGAGACAAACCGCGTAGACACAAACCGCGTAGACACAAACCGCATACACTCCTCAGAGACAAACCGCGTAGACACAAACCGAATACACGCTGCAGAGACAAACCGCGTTGACACAAACCGAATACACTCCTCAGAGACAAACCGCGTAGACACAAACCGAGTTCACGCTGCAGAGACAAACCGCGTATACACAAACCGAATACACGCTGCAGAGACAAACCGCGTAGACACAAACCGCGTACGCGCCTTAGAGACAAACCGCGTAGACACAAACTGCCAAACACGTCGCTTTCAATGCTTTTTGTCCTTTTGCCTAAACTAGTAATAAGACAAACCGCGTTCTCGAAGTGACACAAACCGCGTTCAAGAACTCGTCCAAAGTACACAAACCGCAGCCAAGAACACTTGGATAAAACACTCTCGAATCACCCAAAAACACCACACAAACCTTAAATCTGTGAATCCAAGCACCAAATACTACTCTTATACTGTTCCTAATCAAGAAATTACAAGGTATAACAACTTCTAATCACTAAACAAGGCACAAAATGAAATATTAGTAACTTTTCAATTCGAACACAAAAGCCTCAAAAACTAAACAAATCCGTGAATACCAACTCTCATGGACCTAACAATGGCTCTTGATACCAATTGTAGGGTATTCACAATGCAAGAAACACTTGTTTGAGGCTTAGATTTAGATCGAATGAACAAGAACTAGAGAGAGAAAGTGGGAACTTCTAGAGAGAGAGAGAACTATGTGTATATTAGCTTGAAATGAAGTGATGTTCCAACCCTTCCCAAGTGTGGGAAGGGGCTTATATACTACTACATATTGGTGCCCCTAGTGGGCTGTGGAGTGAGCTGACAGTGGGGAAAGCCCCGACCCACTCCACAAATATAAATACGACTAAGTTAATACTAATATTACTAATAATACTAAACGAATATATATAAGCCTACGAGCTATATAAATGCTAATTAGATACTCGGGGTGACCGAACCTTCATATGAATATTTATATTCCTAACACTTGATTCCAAAACGTTTAACTCCACGAAACGGCGAAACTATAAGGAATACACGATCTCCAATATTAAACTCTAAGTCGCGACGATGCTTATCTGCATAGCTCTTCTGACGAGCACGAGCCTCTTTCAATTTCTCTCTCGCAACATCCACCTTTTCGTTAGTGATCTCAATAATTTCCGGACCTTCAATAAGACGTTCACCTACTTCGTTCCAACAAACTGGCGCTCTACACTTTCGCCTATACAACATCTCATATGGAGCCATTCGGATGCTCGCATGCCAACTATTGTTGTAAGCAAACTCCATCAAACACAAATACTCATCCCAACTTCCCGTCCACTCTAAAGCACACGCTCTCTACATATCTTCTAAGGTTTGAATGGTCCTCTCTGACTAACCATCTGTCTGCGGATGAAAAGCCGTACTAAACTTAAGGCGTGCACCCCAAGCATTCTGCAATCCTTTCCAGAAACGAGAAGTAAACCGTGGATCTCTGTCCGAAATAATAGCCGTCGGCATACCATGAAGTCTTACGATCTCCTGTCGAAAAATCTATGCCAACTTACTGACACGGTAATCCATACGAATAGGCAAGAAATGAGCAGACTTGGTTAATCGATCAACAACTACCCAGATCGCATCATGCTTTCTTTTGGTAAGAGGTAATCCTGATACAAAATCCATAGAAATCTCTTCCCATTTCCATGTCGGAATCCCTAAAGGCTGCAACAAACCTCCCATCCTTTGATGCTCAATTTTGACTTGCTGACAAGTTAAACACTTAGACACGAAAGAAGCTACATCATGCTTCATACCACTCCACCAGAAATGCTGCTTCAGATCTCTATACATCTTGGTGGAACCAGGATGAATAGTGAATGGAGAACTATGAGCCTCAGCTAGAATAGCCTCTCGAAGCTCCGAATCATTTGGAACACAAAGACGATCTTCATACCACACCACGCCAAAATCATCTACACTGAACTCTGTCTGCTTACCTTCTTCAACATTCTGAACAATAGACCACAGCTCACCATCATCCTTCTGGGCTTCCTTAATCCGTAAGATGAGATTAGACTCAACCTTAAGACTAGCCCAATAACCGACATCGCGACGAATACACAACTCAACGTCCAAACATTCTAAGTCCTTAAGAATATGAGGTTCTATCTCCAAACTTGCAATCAATCCAGATTTCCTACTAAGAGCATCGGCAACAACATTTGCTTTACCCGGATGATACTGAATGTTCGTGCCATAATCCTTCAAAAGTTCTAACCACCGTCTCTGTCTCATATTGAGTTCCTTCTGAGTGAAAATGTACTTGAGACTCTTGTGATCAGTGAAGATATCACATGACTCGCCATACAGATAATGCCGCCAGATCTTCAACGCAAAAACCACAGCAGCTAATTCTAAATCATGCGTCGGTTAATTCTCCTCATAAGGTTTCAATTTCCTCGAAGCATAAGCAATAACCTTCCCGTGTTGCATAAGAACACAACCCAATCCTTTCTTCGACGCATCACTATATATCTGAAATCCTCCAGAACCCGATGGAAGAGTCAAAATAGGAGCGGACACCAATCTCTTCTTCAGCTCTTCAAAACTATTTTGCCGCTCTTCAGTCCAGACAAACTTCTCTCCTTTTCTCATCAATTGCGTTAATGGCAAAGCCAAACGCGAGAAACCTTCAACAAACATTCTATAATAACCAGTAATTCCTAGAAAACTCCTAACTTCTGTCACATTGGTAGGTCTTGGCCACTTGGTGATAGCTTCCACCTTTGATGGATCCATGGTGATACCATCCGCCGATACAATGTGACCTAGGAAAGCCACTTGACTCAACCAAAACTCGCACTTAGAAAACTTCGCATACAACTTCTGCTGCCTAAGAATCTCTAAAACAATCCTCGGTCTCACGGTCGTTTTGACAGGTGTTTCGCTGAAAACGGAGTTACGGTTCAAAAGTTATGGCCGTTTGAAGTTTTGACGTAAAAAGTCAACTTTGGTCAAACCGCCACGGACAAATAGCACCTCTGTGGATACAAACCGCCTAGACAAACCGCATACACGCCGCAGAGACAAACCGCGTAGACACAAACCGCATACACGCTGCAGAGACAAACCGCGTAGACACAAACCGCATACACTCCTCAGAGACAAACCGCGTAGATACAAACCGAATACACGCTGCAGAGACAAACCGCATTGACACAAACCGAATACACTCCTCAGAGACAAACCGCGTAGACACAAACCGAGTTCACGCTGCAGAGACAAACCGCGTATACACAAACCGAATACACGCTGCAGAGACAAACCGCGTAGACACAAACCGCGTACGCGCCTTAGAGACAAACCGCGTAGACACAAACTGCCAAACACGTCGCTTTCAATGCTTTTTTTCCTTTTGCCTAAACTAGTAATAAGACAAACCGCGTTCTCGAAGTGACACAAACCGCGTTCAAGAACTCGTCCAAAGTACACAAACCGCAGCCAAGAACACTTGGATAAAACACTCTCGAATCACCCAAAAACACCACACAAACCTTAAATCTGTGAATCCAAGCACCAAATACTACTCTTATACTGTTCCTAATCAAGAAAGTACAAGGTATAACAACTTCTAATCACTAAACAAGGCACAAAATGAAATATTAGTAACTTTTCAATTCGAACACAAAAGCCTCAAAAACTAAACAAATCCGTGAATACCAACTCTCATAGACCTAACCATGGCTCTTGATACCAATTGTAGGGTATTCACAATGCAAGAAACACTTGTTTGAGGCTTAGATTTAGATCGAATGAACAAGAACTAGAGAGAGAAAGTGGGAACTTCTAGAGAGAGAGAGAACTATGTGTATATTAGCTTGAAATGAAGTGAAGTTCCAACCCTTCCCAAGTGTGGGAAGGGGCTTATATGCTACTACATATTGGTGCCCCTAGTGGGCTGTGGAGTGAGCTGACAGTGGGGAAAGCCCTGACCCACTCCACAAATATAAATACGACTAAGTAAATACTAATATTACTAATAATACTAAACGAATATATATAAGCCTACGAGCTATATTGTTGGGTCTAAAATGCTGGTGATTCGAGAAACACAACTCTGCTGGATAGTTATGTGACTCTGCTGATTAGCACAAGAACTCTGCTGTTTTGATAATTCTGCTGTTTTGGATAATAGGCATAGTGTAACTCTGCTGCTAGCTCACGAAGACTCTGCTGCTAGAAGATTTACTCTGCTGCTTATTAGATATGTATAGTATGTTAAGGATAAGTATAGAAAAGATACGTATGAATATTTTTCTTGTATAGGAAGTCTTGTAAACCGACTAGGACTCCTTACGCTATAAAAGGAGGTTCTAGGGTTAGAGTTAGAGATCGATTATCTTAGCATACGTATTGTTTACACTTCAAGGTTTCTTGTAACCCTATTGCTATTCAGAGCAATCGTATTAATATATTGAAGTGTTGTTTGAGAATTTGTTTGTGTTTATTCTTCTTAAGATCAAGTATTAGTTTCTGCATAATATTTGATATACAACTCAAGATCAGTTTCTATACCGATTACCTTAGATTTATCTAAAGTAATTAATAAGATCGTGAAGCTCAACTGGGATCAACGAGTGGTATCAGAGCTTGTGATCTAGAAACTGGTACCAAGAAGAATTTTTGAATACAAGATCTGCTAATCATCAAAGTAAGCAATGGATTCCGATTCAACACACATGGTTACTGCATCAAGAGTTCCCATGCTCAAGACTGGAGAGTATGAGATCTGGAAGATGAGGATTCAACAATACATAAGAATGGTTGATTACTCACTTTGGGAAGTTGTTCTTGAAGGTGACAAGGTGCAAACCAAGACTGCTACTGGATCAGTCTTGACTCTCAAGACAAGTGAGGAGAAAGCACAGAGAAGATTGGAGGTTAAGGCTCACAGTATTCTCATGATGGGGATACCTAATGATTATCAATTGAGCTTTAATCATATTGAGTCTGCTAAGGAGTTGTGGGAAGCAATTGAACTTCGATTTGGTGGGAATGAGGCTACCAAGAAATCAAGAAAGAATCTACTGAAGCACCAGTTTGAGACTTTTTCTGCTTTGGGTTCTGAGAACATTGAGGGAACTTATGATCGACTTCATAAGTTAACCAGTCAGATGGCTCTTTTGAAGATTGAGCCATCTCAAGAAGATGTCAATCTAAAGTTTCTGAGAAGTCTATCTTCTGAATGGAACACTCATACAGTGGTCTGGAGGCACAAGGAAGATTTTGATACTATGACATTGGATGATCTGTATAACAACCTGAATGTTTATGAATCTGAAGTGAAGGGATTGTCAAGTTCATCTTCTACCACAAATAATCTTGCTTTTATTTCTTCAAACAGCAAGAATATTGGTAGACATCAAGAACAGCACTCTGTTGCTGGTGCTTTTGCTCCTGCTGGTGGTTCACATGTCTCTGCTGCTGACTCTGCTAACACCAACACCATCAGTGATGCTGCAATTTGTGCTTATTTGGCTGAACTCACTACAAGTACTTCAGTCATGCCTCAAGAACTGGATGAACTTGATCCTGATGATGTTGAGGAGATTGATATGCAATGGCAATTTGCAATGCTTACTATGAGGGCAAGAAGGTTTCTTAAGCGCACTGGGAAAGAGATGAAGTTCAGAAGGAACAAGAGTGTGGGATTTGACAAGTCAAAGGCTGAATGTTTTAATTGCAGAAAGAAGGGACACTTTGCAAGAGAATGCAAAGCACCAAAAAGAAGCAATGAAAATTTCAAGAAGTCTGCTGATGAAGAGCCAAATTCTACTACTGCTATGGTATCATGTGATGGGTTAGGTGATTTTGATTGGAGTGATCTTGCTGAGGATGGTCCAAATTGTGCATTGATAGCTGAAGAAGATCCTGAAGTACAGCATTTTGCTCTCATGGCCTATTCTTCTTCTGGATCAGACTCTGAGGTATCCAATGAATCATCCTGTTCTTTTAAATCATGTTCTGATACAATTGAGATACTTAAGTCTAGCAATGGAAACCTTAAAATGGAAAATGAAACACTTAAGCTAGATAATCTTACTTATGAATATGGTTTAAAGAACTTAGAAGAGAAGCTAGAATTTTATAAAAAGGTTGAAATTGAATACCTTGATCAGATCACTATCCTGAAAAATGAAATTATCAAGAAAGATGATGAGATTAAGGTTCTTATGGAGAAAGTAGGAGAGGCTGAACAGGCTAGAGACTTAGCTAAGAGTGAGACTGAAAAACACATTGTTAGGGTGGAAAAACAATAATTTGCCACTGACATTCTCAGTAAACCATTAGGAAGACACTTTAATGGTATAGGATATAATGCTGTTGCTCACCCTACAAAGCTTAGTGCCAATGCCCCTCCTACTAGGACATTGACTTTCATATCTGAGTCTGGAGCCACACCTGTAGGTGAAACTAGTAAACCTGTAGTTGAAACTAGTGAAAAAGAAATAGAGTCACCTAAGGTTGAGGTAAAGAAGTATGAACAAGCACCCCTGATTGAAGATTGGGTGTCTGACAGTGATGATGATGAAATAGAATCTGATTCAACCTCTAAGAACAAAAAGGAAGAAATTCCTACTGTTGTTGAATCAACAGTACCAAAGGCTAAAAAGTTTGAGTTTGTTAAGCCTAGGTTTGGTAAAGGTATCTCTAGGAAGATGGCAGAATATGATAACACACCTAGAGTATATCCTAAAAGAACAAATAACTTGCCTAGGGGAAACCAGAGAAATTGGAACAACCTAGTTTCACACAAATTAGGTACTGATTTTCAATTACTTAAGAAGGCATGTTATTGTTGTGGTAGTTTTGAACATCTGCAAGATGAGTGCTATAAGAAACCAGCTTGGAACCAATACACTAGGGTGAACCATAGAAACTTTGCTAGAAAGACTCACCCTCACCCCAAAAGAAACATGGTTCCCAAGGAAGTTTTGATGAGAGATGGTGTGTCTAGAGTTATCTCTCCTATTGCAGCAAAAGGGCCCATAAAGAAGGAAATAGTCGATTCTGCTGTTAAGGCAAACTCTGCTGTTAAGGCAGACTCTGCTGTTTTGCCTAAAGTTGTTACTGATACTGTTGTGGGCAATCATTTTTATGCTGTTAAAGCCTCAGCTTGCTGGGTCTGGAAACCCAAAGTTAAAGTTTTAGATCATGTTTTCAGACACAGCAGTGCACCAATGCAGTTGAAGAAATTTGACTACTTTGATGCACAAGGTAGATCCAAGTCAGTAATGGCTTGGGTCCCTAAGAGAAACTAATTCTCTTACTTTTTGTGCAGGGCAATCTACAAAAGGAGCTAAAGGATAAATGCATTTTTGATAGTGGATGCTCTTCACACATGACTGGAGACCAGAGCAATTTGGAGAATTTTGAAGCTTTGGATGGTGGATATGTTGCTTTTGGGAATGACCCCAAAGGAGGAAAAATTGTTGGAAAAGGCATAATCAGAACTGGAAAATTGGATTTTGAGAAAGTGTATTTGGTGAATGGTTTAAAGTTCAATCTTTTTAGTGTCTCACAAATGTGTGACAGAAAGAATTTTGTTCTTTTTACAGACACTGAATGTCTTGTCTTATCTCCCGATTTTAAGATACCTGATGACAAATTAGTACTTCTTAAAGTCCCTAGAAATGACAACATATACAGTGTGGACATAAAGAACATTATTCCCAAAAGAGATTTAACTTGTCTGTTTGCCAAAGCCACTATTGATGAATCCAAACTATGGCACAGAAGGCTTGGACATCTGAACTACAAGGCTATCAACAAGTTGGTGAAAGGAAACTTGGTCAGAGGATTACCTTCAAAGATTTTTGAGAATCCTGAAGTATGTGTTGCTTGTCAAATGGGAAAGCAACATAGAGCATCTTGTAAGTCCAAATTGGTGAATTCCATAACTGAACCTTTGTTTATGTTACACATGGACCTATTTGGACCTACTTATGTGAATAGTTTGAACAAAAAGATGTATGGCTTAGTGGTTACTGATGATTTTAGTAGGTTCACTTGGGTATTCTTCCTAGCTACTAAGAATGAGACTTCTGGTATTCTTAAGGCTTTTATTACTAGGATAGAAAATCTATTTAATCACAAGGTTAAGATCATCAGATGTGACAATGGAACTGAGTTTAAAAATCAAGTGATGAATCAGTTCTGTGAGGAAAAAGGGATAACTAGACAATTTAGTGTGGCTAGAACTCCTCAGCAAAATGGTGTGGCTGAGAGGAGAAATAGAACATTAACTGAAGCTGCTAGGACTATGTTGTCAGAATCTAAGTTACCCACTATCTTTTGGGCTGAAGCAGTCAACACTGCTTGCTATGTGCAAAATAGAACTAAGATAGTTAAACCTCACAATAAGACCCCTTATGAGTTATTGCATGGTAGGAAACCACTGATTGATTTCTTTAGACCATTTGGGTGTCCTGTCACTATCTTAAACACCATTGACCACTTAGGCAAGTTTAGTGAGAAAGCAGACATAGGTTACTTTGTTGGATACTCTACTGAAAGTAAGGCTTTTAGGGTTTTCAATCAAAGGACTGGGCATGTGGTGGAAAATTTGCATGTTAGAATTAGAGAAACCACACCTAATGTTGATGGAAAAGGTCCTGAGTGGATGTTTGATATTGATTCTTTAACCAAGAGTATGAATTATCAACCAGTCATTGCAGGTACTACTAACATGTCTGCAGGTACACAAACTAACTCTAATGCAGGTACACAAGCAAAGAAGGATGAGCCTGCAGAGGAGTTTGTTTTGATTGAAAGAAGCAAGCTTGATCAGTACTTCACACCAACAGATAAAGAGGGAAAAAGTTCAGATGATGCTGCTGTTCATAAGGAAGTTCCAAAAGTTAATGTAGAAGGTGATGATGAACCTTCTCATGATGTCAAGAATGATGATAAGGAATGGAATACAGAGTCAGATGTTGCTGGGCAACAAGGAAATAACCATAGCAGCAGTTCTCTCAACTCTGCTGCCAAGCCAAAGCACTCTGTTGTTAGGCCAAAATACTCTGCTGTTAGGCCAAAACACTCTGCTGTTAGGTTTGGTAACTCTGCTGCTATGGACAAGGACTCTGCTGCTATTAAAGATGGTGATTCTGATGATGATTCTGCTGATGAGATGCCTGAATTAGAAGAAGTGTATGTGGATACTGATGATGATGTTGTTGATGTTTTTAGTGCTGAAGCTGATTTATCAAATTTGGAGACTGATATACCTGTTAGTCCCACTCCAACAACCAGAATCCACAGAAATTATCCAAAGGAGCAGATAATTGGTGATGTTCACTCTGCTGTTCAGACTAGAAGTAAATCAAAAGGGTTGAGTGATTTGCTTGATCAGGGATTGTTTGCCCAAACACTTAAGAAGAGGAATAGCCACAAGGATTTACAGAATTGCATGTTTGCCTGTTTCTTATCTCAAGAAGAACCCAAGACCATTCACAAGGCTTTGAAAGATGAAAGTTGGGTTGAAGCTATGCAAGAGGAGTTACTGCAGTTCAAGCTTCAGGAGGTCTGGACATTAGTTGATTTGCCTAATGGAAAAAGGGCAATTGGTACAAAATGGGTGTTCAGATGTAAAAGAGATGAAAGAGGTATTGTCATCAGAAACAAGGCTAGATTGGTGGCTCAGGGATACACTCAGGAAGAAGGGATAGACTATGATGAGGTATTTTCCCCAGTTGCAAGATTGGAGGCTATCAGACTTTTCTTGGCATATGCCTCATACAAGAATTTTCCTGTGTATCAAATGGATGTGAAAAGTGCTTTCTTGTATGGAAAGATACCTGAAGAGGTTTATGTGATGCAACCACCTGGGTTTGAAGATCCTAAGTATCCTGATAGGGTCTACAAGGTGAAGAAAGCACTGTATGGACTACATCAAGCTCCTAGAGCTTGGTATGACACCTTATCTCAGTATTTGTTGAATAATGGTTTTTACAGAGGAACCATTGATAAAACATTGTTCATTAAGAAAGACAAAAAGGATATTCTACTTGTTCAGGTTTATGTAGATGATATCATTTTTGGGTCTACAAATAAGGTGTTATGTGAAGGATTTGAGAAGCTTATGCACAGTAGGTTTGAGATGATTTCTATGGGTGAACTGACTTTCTTTTTAGGACTACAAGTTAAGCAGAAGTCAGATGGGATTTTTATTAGCCAAGACAAGTATGTGGCTGATATGTTAAAGAAATTTGGTTTCAAAGATGTGAAGGCAGCTAAGACACCAATGGATAAAAATAAACCTTTGCTCAAGGATGAAGATGGGGTAGAGGTTGATGTCCATCTCTATAGGTCAATGATTGGTTCATTGATGTATCTGACTGCTTAAAGGCCAGATATCATGTTTTCTGTGTGTGCATGTGCTAGATTTCAAGTGTCCCCAAAAGTTTCACACTTGGAAGTAGTCAAAAGAATTTTTAGGTACCTAAAGGGTCAACCAAAATTGGGTCTTTGGTATCCTAATAATTCACCATTTGACTTGATAGTATACTCAGATAGTGACTATGCTGGAGCTACTATGGATAGAAAATCAACCACAGGAGGCTGTCAATACCTTGGTCATAGGCTAATCTCCTGGCAATGCAAGAAACAGACAGTTGTGGCTAATTCAACAACTGAAGCAGAATATGTTGCTGCTTCTAGCTGCTGTGGACAAGTGCTCTGGATTCAGAACCAATTGCTGGATTATGGGTACAATTTCATGAACACAAAAATTTTTATTGACAACAACAGCACAATGTGTATTATCAAAAATCCTGTTTTTCATTCTAAAACAAAACACATAGAGATAAGACATCATTTTATTAGAGATTGTTATGAGAAAAAGTTAATTCAAGTGGTTAAAATACATACTGACAATAATGTTGCTGATCTACTTACCAAAAGTTTTGATATAAGTAGGTTTCAATTTTTAGTTGCTAGTATTGGTATGATCAATCTTTAATCTTAAACCATCTTATCTCTGTATGTTTTTGTTATGCCTACTCTGCTGCTATTATGGAATATTCTTGCTTGTGTTTGTTGTTTGCTACTAACCTTTTGCAGATACATAAACATACACAATCAAGTAAAGCATATAAAGAGAAGTTCATTGATAATCAAGGCATAAGTACATCAAAGTGTTTCCATACATACATGCTAAAGATCAAAAGACAACAAAATACAATGATCCACAATCTAAATCCTAGCAAAGTCAGGCATGACCTTGCTACGAGGTCCCCTAGTGCCCATGGCTTCAAACACCCTTGGACAGGGGAGAGCAAGTACCACTGGTCGTGGTGGTGGACTCTGCTGTTGGCTTGTCGAGGGAGCTGCTTTCTTCTGCTGCTTCTTCTTCTTTGGAACAGGGGGTTTCTGCTCAACCGTACTTGGCTTTGGATGAGGCAGGTGGACACTTTTTGCAAAAGCGGCGGCGGCATTCTCCATTTGTTTTTGAAGTTCAGCGGTTAAAGGGTGCTGTGGAGGATCGATTTTTGTTTTTCCTTCATCATCAGAATCCTCAAAGGAGGATGGTGTTGATGGAAGTGGGTCGGAATATTCCTCTTCGACAACTGCTTTTCCTTTTGGTTTTGCTGACGATGAACTTGCTAGATAACCTTGAGGAAAATAGCTTGCCCACCCTTGTGAGTCATCGGATGAGGAATCTGAGGAAATGTCGATTATTGGAGCTTTTGAAGAACTCATGATTTGTTGATTTTGAATTAGGGTTTGTGAATTGGGGATTTGAATTAGAGATTAAAGGATTTATGGAATTAAATGTGGGGTTGGTATTGTATTTATGGAGTGATTTTGAAGATTTTGGGCATGTTGACTTTAGGTCAACACTATCGCAACTCTGCTGATGAGTTTGAAAGTTGAAGGGTCAAACTGAAACTTTTGGCGCGTTCTTAAACCTAATTAGATCAAAATGGTATCTTTCACCAATTTGATCTCATTACATTTTAATTGCTAAAAATTACATTCAACCTTCACCCAAGAACATCAATTCATATCATTTCACCCAAAACCCCCAAATCAAATGG
This sequence comes from Artemisia tridentata subsp. tridentata, assembly GCA_021014915.2. Lineage (NCBI taxonomy): Eukaryota > Viridiplantae > Streptophyta > Magnoliopsida > Asterales > Asteraceae > Artemisia > Artemisia tridentata. The sequence continues at coordinate 206,858,097 of CP139507.1, forward strand.
CGCGAAGAACGTTTCCGGATGAACACAATCAGATAGCATTTCTCAGTAAGGTTACTGCAGCTGATGGATTTTATGAGGTTATGGATTTTCTGAGTTCGTCTAAGTTAAGGTATGCGTTAACAGCTGATCCTACCATTTATATATCTCATATGAAACAATTTTGGTCAACTGTTAAGTTGGATGTATTAGATGGTGAGGAACGATTGATAGGTAGTGTAGATGGGGAGAATATTGTAGTAAGTGAAACAACAATTAAGAGAAGTTTGCGCTTATCTGGTATATCAACACCCCCTACCATTACCCCAGAAACTATTATGACTGAGCTTGAGAATATTGGATATGAGAGACCTGAAGTTGGTGGTACATTTTTGAAAGGTCGTCTCTGTCCACATTGGAAGTTTTTGCTACATACACTTCAACACTGCCTATTTCCCAAAGTAGGTGGATGGAGTGAGTTTAGTGCCTCTCAGGCTATGGCTTTAGTGTGTTTAGCTACAGGGCAGCCCTTTGATTTTTCTGCTATGATATTTGAGGGGATGAAGAAGTTTGTTAAGAAGAAGTTTTACTTGTACCCAAGGTTTCTACAACTTATTATAAACAGACAGCTAAGGGAACCATTGAGGCATGTAAATGTTGAGCCCTGTAGTAGAATGGAAATCAAGATGTTTGCATTTTTAAAGAAGAATGGGAAAGGTTTTTCTGGCACTATAACTCCCCTAACTGAGCACATCTTGCATGTAGTGGCTGCAGTGAATGAGGATGAAGAGGCTGGAACACCCACAGCTTCCCATCACACATCCTCATCAACAAGTTTGAATGATTCAGTGTCACATGAAACTCAAAACACCCAATCACCTAGGACTTCACAACATGAGAACATTGTGCTACCTCAGGCCAATGTTAGTATGGATGCAGATGAGGCTGATACAGGTGTTGGAGGTATCATGATGGAAGAGGCTGGCACTACTGTTTCCAACTTAGTAGTTGAGCAGGACAGTGTCAACATAATTAAGACCTCAACCATGGCAACATCTTTTGTAGAAGGTTCTCAGGAACCTAATACAACTGATGGTAACCCCAGCCAAATGGCTTCTATGGGGGGCTCAGATGTTCAACCTAGGGTTGAGACTGAGTTTGTGTCCCAAGATTCACCTCTCAGAGAAGGTAACACATCTCGAAGTGATGAGGACAGAGATGTTACTATTGAATTAATGGACACTAATGTACATGTTGACATTGCAAATGATACACCTCTCGGACCAGGTAACACAGGTCGAAGTGTTGATGCTAGTATTGAACATGACACTGAGGATTTGACGGTTAAAACACCAGTACATAATGCCAATTCCAATGATCAACCTCTCGGGTCAGGTTACACAGACCGAAGTTGTGAGGATATCATGAAACAATTGAAAGAATTGACGGATAATTGTACAAAATTGTCAAAGGAGGTCCTTGGTCTTTGAAAGGAGTTAAAGACAGTCAAGGCTACTCAAGGTGCTGAAATAAGAAGGCTTAAGCTAAGGGTTACACACCTTGAGGGGAGGCTAAAGAAGAGTTCCAAACCAGGTTTGGAAGAGGATGCTTCCAAACAGGGGAGGAATGATCAAGAGGCTGTAGTGAATGATCAGGATCAGGATCAGGAAGGTGTAATGGGTTCAGGGGAGGTTGAAAAGGACTTTGTTGAAAATATTGGTGATGAGAGTGGAAAGGTTGACTCTGCTGATGCAGAACATTCTGCTGATGCAAAACACTCTGCTGATGGGTTAAAGGTTTCTGCTGATGATACTGAGAAGAGTGCAGGAGTAAAGAACTCTGCTAATTCAGATGATGAACAGATGACTTTAGCTCAAGTGCTGTTGAACATGAACAAAGAAACTAAAACACCCACACAATCACAACAACAACCAGCTGCTGAATCTACTGAAGAGTTTGAAAGAATACAAATTTGGCTGATGAACAAGCTCAAATTGCTCAGGATGAAGAATATGCAAGAAGTGTTGCAGCTGATGAAGAAAGAAATCAGTTTGAACTTATGGACAGCTCTACATTTAAAGAAGTTAGTCAAGAAGAATTTGATGAACAATTGCAGTATTTTGTTGATTCTGATATGATTGTTAGAGGAGAAGCTTTCTTGATAACTAATGATGAGCAGTTAGATGGAAGTGAAAAGACAAAAGAGCTTGTTGATTTTGTACTTAAAAAGAATGGATTAGCTAAGTGGGAGAAGTTGATTAAGAGGATTACAGATGCACAGAAGCATGGTTACAAACAAAAGTCATCTTCAAGGAAAGCATTGGTTAATGACATGAAGTACTATTTCAAGAATGCAAGAGGCTATCAGATGAAGGATTTCAAAGGAAAGTCAGATCATTTAATTGAAAAGGAATTTTATGAAACTTATGCTAAGCTAAATCCAAGAAAAGTTTCTGAAAAGAAAAGAAAGCCAGAGGTTATGGGATCTGACAATGTGAAAGCATCTGGAAGTGTTTCAAAGAAACAAGATGACAAGGAAACCATGGAGTTTGAGAGAGAAGAAGTTAAGAAGGTTATTGGTTATAAGAGGACAGGTAAGAGAATAAAGCAGATGGCTAGAAAGAAGAGGAAGACTGAGTCATTGGTAAAGAGTGATTCTGAAAAAGAAGAAAGTAATGAGCATCATTTTGAGGAAGTGACTGCTGAGGATATGAAAAGAACAATGGATATCACAGTTCATGTACCACAAGAGGAACCAGAGATAGTTAATGCAGTTCCTTTAGATACAAAATATTCAATCATCTCTTATGCACATACAGTCAGGGATGGAAGTGAAGCTTACTGGGAGTTTAAGAGGTCTAATAATATGTATTATGGATTTGTTAGATTTTCTCAGATGCTACATTTTATGGATAGAGATGATGTGATGCAGATGTGGAGGTTATATAAAGAAAAGTATGGTGATCAGAGACCAGAGGTGATGTATGAAAGAATTCACTATTACTTTTTAAAGAACATGTTTGAGCCTGATGAAAGAGATATTGAATGGAGAGATTTGTTGAACTCCAGAGTTGATAGGTGGTATTTGTATCAATCTTGTGGAGTACATGAATTGGTTTGTAAGGGTGTTAAGGTCTATATGCTTGTGGAGAAGGATTACCCTTTGAATAACAATACAGCAGTGATTACTCAGATGTTAAAACCTGGGATGTTGACATTGCAGAATAGTTTCTTTTCAGATACTCAGGCTTATAAATTGAAAATGAAATATGAGAAGATTCTTGAGTCAAAGACATCAAAACAGTAAAGTGTTTGGAAGCATCCTCTTGGTGGTTATCTGGATTTAAGGAAACTTGATGATTTTTGAAGAAAAATATCAAGTTTAGGGGAGGATTGTTGGGTCTAAAATGCTGGTGATTCGAGAAACACAACTCTGCTGGATAGTTATGTGTCTCTGCTGATTAGCACAAGAACTCTGCTGTTTTGATAACTCTGCTGTTTTGGATAATAGGCATAGTGTAACTCTGCTGCTAGCTCACGAAGACTCTGCTGCTAGAAGATTTACTCTGCTGCTTATTAGATATGTATAGTATGTTAAGGATAAGTATAGAAAAGATACGTATGAATATTTTTCTTGTATAGGAAGTCTTGAAAACCGACTAGGACTCCTTACGCTATAAAAGGAGGTTCTAGGGTTAGAGTTAGAGATCGATTATGTTAGCATACGTATTGTTTACACTTCAAGGTTTCTTGTAACCCTATTGCTATTCAGAGCAATCGTATTAATATATTGAAGTGTTGTTTGAGAATTTGTTTGTGTTTATTCTTCTTAAGATCAAGTATTAGTTTCCGCATAATATTTGATATACAACTCAAGATCAGTTTCTATACCGATTACCTTAGATTTATCTAAAGTAATTAATAAGATCGTGAAGCTCAACTGGGATCAACATATATAAATGCTAATTAGATACTCGGGGTGACCGAACCTTCATATGAATATTTATATTCCTAATACTAGATTCCAAAACGTTTAACTCCACGAAACGGCGAAACATTAAGGAATACACGATCTCCAATATTAAACTCTAAGTCGCGATGATGCTTATCTGCATAGCTCTTCTGACGAGCACGAGCCTCTTTCAATTTCTCTCTCGCAACATCCACCTTTTCGTTAATGATCTCAATAATTTCCGGACCTTCAATAAGACGTTCACCTACTTCGTTTCAACAAACTGGCGCTCTACACTTTCGCCTATACAACATCTCATATGGAGCCATTCGGATTCTCGCATGCCAACTATTGTTGTAAGCAAACTCCATCAAACACAAATACTCATCCCAACTTCCCGTCCACTCTAAAGCACACGCTCTCTACATATCTTCTAAGGTTTGAATGGTCCTCTCTGACTAACCATCTGTCTGCGGATGAAAAGCCGTACTAAACTTAAGGCGTGCACCCCAAGCATTCTGCAATCCTTTCCAGAAACGAGAAGTAAACCGTGGATCTCTGTCCGAAATAATAGCCGTCGGCATACCATGAAGTCTTACGATCTCCTGTCGAAAAATCTATGCCAACTTACTGACACGGTAATCCATACGAATAGGCAAGAAATGAGCAGACTTGGTTAATCGATCAACAACTACCCAGATCGCATCATGCTTTCTTTTGGTAAGAGGTAATCCTGATACAAAATCCATAGAAATCTCTTCCCATTTCCATGTCAGAATCTCTAAAGGCTGCAACAAACCACTCGCCCTTTGATGCTCAATTTTGACTTGCTGACAAGTTAAACACTTAGACACGAAAGAAGCTACATCATGCTTCATACCACTCCACCAGAAATGCTACTTCAGATCTCTATACATCTTGGTGGAACCAGGATGAATAGTGAATGGAGAACTATGAGCCTCAGCTAGAATAGCCTCTCGAAGCTCCGAATCATTTGGAACACAAAGACGATCTTCATACCACACCACGCCAAAATCATCTACACTGAACTCTGTCTGCTTACCTTCTTCAACATTCTGAACAATAGACCACAGCTCACCATCATCCTTCTGGGCTTCCTTAATCCGTAAGATGAGATTAGACTCAACCTTAAGACTAGCCCAATAACCGACATCGCGACGAATACACAACTCAACGTCCAAACATTCTAAGTCCTTAAGAATATGAGGTTCTATCTCCAAACTCGCAATCAATCCAGATTTCCTACTAAGAGCATCGGCAACAACATTTGCTTTACCCGGATGATACTGAATGTTCGTGCCATAATCCTTCAAAAGTTCTAACCACCGTCTCTGTCTCATATTGAGTTCCTTCTGAGTGAAAATGTACTTGAGACTCTTGTGATCAGTGAAGATATCACATGACTCGCCATACAGATAATGCCGCCAGATCTTCAACGCGAAAACCACAGCAGCTAATTCTAAATCATGCGTTGGTTAATTCTCCTCATAAGGTTTCAATTGCCTCGAAGCATAAGCAATAACCTTCCCGTGTTGCATAAGAACACAACCCAATCCTTTCTTCGACGCATCACTATATATCTGAAAACCTCCAGAACCCGATGGAAGAGTCAAAATAGGAGCGGACACCAATCTCTTCTTCAGCTCTTCAAAACTATTTTCCCGCTCTTCAGTCCAGACAAACTTCTCTCCTTTTCTCATCAATTGCGTTAATGGCAAAGCCAAACGCGAGAAACCTTCAACAAACCTTCTATAATAACCAGCAAGTCCTAGAAAACTCCTAACTTCTGTCACATTGGTAGGTCTCGGCCACTTGGTGATAGCTTCCACCTTTGATGGATCCATGGTGATACCATCCGCCGATACAATGTGACCTAGGAAAGCCACTTGCCTCAACCAAAACTCGCACTTAGAAAACTTCGCATACAACTTCTGCTGCCTAAGAATCTCTAAAACAATCCTCGGTCTCACGGTCGTTTTGACAGGTGTTTCGCTGAAAACGGAGTTACGGTTCAAAAGTTATGGCCGTTTGAAGTTTTGACGTAAAAAGTCAACTTTGGTCAAACCGCCACGGACAAATAGCACCTCTGTGGATACAAACCGCCTAGACAAACCGCATACACGCCGCAGAGACAAACCGCGTAGACACAAACCACATACACGCTGCAGAGACAAACCGCGTAGACACAAACCGCGTACACTCCTCAGAGACAAACCGCGTAGACACAAACCGAATACACGCTGCAGAGACAAACCGCGTTGACACAAACCGAATACACTCCTCAGAGACAAACCGCGTATGTAAAACCCACAAATTAATATAATATGAGATGACGAAAATACCCTCGAATCTAAAATTTAAGAACTTATGAAATCACCTTGATACCATTATAATCATATCCTAACCTAAGTTTAACATAATTAAACATTACAATATTTAAGTGGGTACAAAAAAAAAAAAAAAAAAAAGAACTAAAACATGTATGCCGCCCCTCAACCACAATTAAGACCAAGTTCTTGATTTGCATAACTTTGTAAAGCCCATAATGTGATTGATATGCTTCCTATTATACACCAAACAAATATTCGGTCCATCCCCTATCCATAATACCGATCTTCAAAACAAGAAAGAACCCTAAAGTTCCTCCAACAAAATTTCGGTCCCCTCTTTTGTTTGGCTGCTGCTGCGATCCAAGAACCCAACCAAAAAGAAGAGTTTTGATCTTGTTCTTGTGTCCTTAACATCATCACAAGGTAACCCTATAACCCATGCTATGATCCATTCGAGTTTAAAATCAAAAACTAATAAAAAAAAAACATGTGTCTTTTGCCCTTTGTTTGTGGCTGCCGATCGACCAAAGGAAGGAATCCGTGTTGTGGTGATTTGATTTTGTGTTATTCGTGTTCTTCGTGGTCTACGAGGGTATTGTATCTTTCTCCTTGTTCAATCCTTGTCTTTATTATTCTTGTTCTTGGTCGAATTGATGTTACATGATATAATAAGAGAGTACATAAAATCATAAATCTTAAAAACCCTAAAATCTATTTTGTATAAATCGACCAGGAGTTTGGTGAAGTAATTATTCGATTTGATCATGTTATGACCTATATTAAGTCGACCTAATCATGGATGAACTCATCTAAAAACGTTTTATGTCAAGAACTAATAAAAGGAATGATAAAAACCCTAATATAATCATGTTTCTGTGATGGCTGTTTCTGAACTGGATTTTTGTTCGACTTTAATCAGCTGTGAATTAATGATATGAATGTATATTTCGATGTTTCTGGAGTCTAGATTGTAGTTTAATGAAATAGCTACCTGGAGAAATTTAGTTTGTAATTTTTAGAGGCTTGTAAGGCTACTTTTCGATTTTTAGAAAATTATGTGTCTGGTCGTATTTGTAAGTCTGGAAAATCAGTCCGGGTTTTTGAATTTTAATTTCCAAACCGTGTCGAATTAGAAAGAGCCCTTTGAACTGAGTAACCTTTGGGATGTCCATTAGTAACTTTAATTTTTTTAGATTTTTGTGAATTTTTCTGAAGGGGTTAACAAGTGATAACTTTTCGGTGTTCCATCAGATATGATTTCAGAACAAGTTGTAAAAGTGGATTTTTATTTTGTACTTACACTAACTAATAAAATCTGGAAAAATTTGGTAAAATACTAGGGACATTTAGGTACCTCTGTGAATTTTTGTAGATTTTATTCCGGAGTTTTACTATGATTTTTAAATTATTTAATACGGGTCCAGAAATGCCTAAAAACCTGAAAAAGTGTATAATGATATTTAAAAAGGGTTAAGTGTTAATATTCTAACATTAAAGGGTCTTTGTTGTTATTTTGATAATATTAAAGGGCTAAACTTGTAGAAACCTGTAACTTTACAATAATTACACCTCATACCCTAACTTTATGATAATTGCACAATTGGTCCTTAAACTTATCCTAAATACTTAATAAACCCTTAAATGAATAAAACTACCATAATAACCTTATGAACCTTGAACTACTAAAATGGATAGGCAAGCTAAACATGAAGTTATAAGGAACCGGTTGTAATTCTATTTCTTCTACTCCTTTAGGTTCGAGGAGGAACTGATTTGGCTTTCTGTCAGTGATTGCTTTTGTTTTAGCTTGCTAATAAAGGTACGGATATTCTGCCCTCATTGTATAGGGCGCCTTCGTCTCACTTTCCTGATTTCTGACTCTTGGTTATGTTCTTATTTGTGAATCCTGTTTGTCTTAATTGATTCCTTGTTTGAACCTTTGTCTTGATAAATTGTTTGAAGCTCTTGTCCTGATTTTGTGTTGAAATTCTTGTCTTGATTCTTTGATTTGAACTTTGCTTAGGTTACTTTGTTCTGGACCTTGTCATGAACCATGTTATGTTATTTTGATACTTGGACCAACCTATTCATCACGTGGTAATCTGGATAGTTGTGACTCTAGGCTACATTGAAGGTTCATTAGATTTTATAACTGAATGTACAAAACTCTTTTAAATTACATGTGACTTATCTTATGAAAACTGCTTTTTGAGATCATTTTTATAAGGACCATTTAAAAGGATTTATTTTGAAACTATGACATGAGCTTTTAAATAAAAACCTTTGTTATGAACCTTGAATAAATTGTTATGAACCTTCTGACTTTGATACTTGCTCTCCTAATGTTTGATCCTCTGATATTTGATCTCTAGATATGTGACCTTCCGATATTTGATATTGACCTCTAGTATTTGAATCTTGATGTTTGACCTCCTGATTATGAAACCCTGTATTTGTCTCCTGTCTTGATTCTTGATGTGAACCTTGATATGATCCTGATATGTGTCTAATGTGAACCTTATGTGAACCCTGAGACCTGAACCCTGTGATTTGACACCTTAGACTTGATACATGACCCTGACCCACAGTTTGAGACTACGAGCCATCTACTAGGCATGAGGGTTTCATGTCCCTGTCATTGATGCACCGATGGCTTGACTTTAGGGCAAGGAAGTGATGTCTTGCCCCGTCCCCGGACTCTTGTTTCTGATTTATTATGTAGCGGAAGACCTTGTGGCCTGCGGGGGCGTATGGATGCATCCTAGTCGTGTCTTGATTTGCTTGTACTTGTATATCTTGGTGACTGATGGTGTGTGCGATACACGTCTTTCACACCCTTGGGAGCTCATGACTCCAACCCTGGAGGTATCCCCTCATTTCTTGGTACGAGGTCACCCTTCCGTACACCTTGGTATCCTGATATGTGATCTGGTTCGATATGTGATTTGGTTCGGGCTCGTAGAGGATTTCTGTCACCCTACACCTTAACCTTTATTTGCCATTACTTGTTCCATATGTGCTATAATTTGATATATGACTTGCCATGTAATCTGATCTGATTGGACCTGGACTTGTGGAAGATTTTGATTTGGTTATCTCGAGATTTGACTTGACATGATTTGACCTGGATTTCTGGTTTGTTTACTTTGATTCTTGACTTGGCATTATACTGGACTAGACTTGGTATGACTTGGGATGTGATGGGTTATTTGTTTACTTTGACTTTGATATCTGTTTCATGATTCTTGATATTTCTATATAACTTTTGTATATCCCTTCCTGACTCATGTCATCCTGGTATTGTATCTTTCACTTCTCTATACGTTATTACTGCTTTGTTTCCGTTATATCTGTTCACTGGGCTTTTTAAGCTCAGCCGCACGTTTTCTTTTCGTGTGCGGCAGGTTTTTAAGCTAGGAAGCTGGGTTTGGCTTTGGGATGAGAGCAACTTGTGTGAAGTTTAGACCTTGTCATTCTAGTGTGACCATTGGGATATTATTTCTGTTATGCCATTGTTTGGGCATTTTGGATTCTATTTTATACTTCGTTATTTCTGTCTTGCACTTGATATAAGTCGTGTTGACTTATTTTCCTTCGGATTCTAATGTAAAGGCTTCCGATATTTTATTTCTTGAATGCTTGTATCTGATATGAAACCATGTATTTGTGACATCTTTACCCTTGTCGGGTTGGGGTGTTACAGCGTAGACACAAACCGAGTTCACGCTGCAGAGACAAACCGCGTATACACAAACCGAATACACGCTGCAGAGACAAACCGAGTAGACACAAACCGCGTACGCGCCTTAGAGACAAACCGCGTAGACACAAACTGCCAAACACGTCGCTTTCAATGCTTTTTGTCCTTTTGCCTAAACTAGTAATAAGACAAACCGCGTTCTCGAAGTGACACAAACCGCGTTCAAGAACTAGTCCAAAGTACACAAACCGCAGCCAAGAACACTTGGATAAAACACTCTCGAATCACCCAAAAACACCACACAAACCTTAAATCTGTGAATCCAAGCACCAAATACTACTCTTATACTGTTCCTAATCAAGAAAGTACAAGGTATAACAATTCTAATCACTAAACAAGGCACAAAATGAAATATTAGTAACTTTTCAATTCGAACACAAAAGCCTCAAAAACTAAACAAATCCGTGAATACCAACTCTCATGGACCTAACCATGGCTCTTGATACCAATTGTAGGGTATTCACAATGCAAGAAACACTTGTTTGAGGCTTAGATTTAGATCGAATGAACAAGAACTAGAGAGAGAAAGTGGGAACTTCTAGAGAGAGAGAGAACTATGTGTATATTAGCTAGAAATGAAGTGAAGTTCCAACCCTTCCCAAGTGTGGGAAGGGGCTTATATACTACTACATATTAGTGCCCCTAGTGGGCTGTGGAGTGAGCTGACAGTGGGGAAAGCCCCGACCCACTCCACAAATATAAATACGACTAAGTTAATACTAATATTACTAATAATACTAAACGAATATATATAAGCCTACGAGCTATATAAATGCTAATTAGATACTCGGGGTGACCGAACCTTCATATGAATATTTATATTCCTAACACTTGATTCCAAAACGTTTAACTCTACGAAACGGCGAAACTTTAAGGAATACACGATCTCCAATATTAAACTTTAAGTCGCGACGATGCTTATCTGCATAGCTCTTCTGACGAGCACGAGCCTCTTTCAATTTCTCTCTCGCAACATCCACCTTTTCGTTAGTGATCTCAATAATTTCCGGACCTTCAATAAGACGTTCACCTACTTCGTTCCAACAAACTGGCGCTCTACACTTTCGCCTATACAACATCTCATATGGAGCCATTCGGATGTTCGCATGCCAACTATTGTTGTAAGCAAACTCCATCAAACACAAATACTCATCCCAACTTCCCGTCCACTCTAAAGCACACGCTCTCTACATATCTTCTAAGGTTTGAATGGTCCTCTCTGACTAACCATCTGTCTGCGGATGAAAAGCCGTACTAAACTTAAGGCGTGCACCCCAAGCATTCTGCAATCCTTTCCAAGAAACAAGAAGTAAACCGTGGATCTCTGTCCGAAATAATAGCCGTCGGCATACCATGAAGTCTTACGATCTCCTGTCGAAAAATCTATGCCAACTTACTGACACGGTAATCCATACGAATAGGCAAGAAATGAGCAGACTTGGTTAATCGATCAACAACTACCCAGATCGCATCATGCTTTCTTTTGGTAAGAGGTAATCCTGATACAAAATCCATAGAAATCTCTTCCCATTTCCATGTCGGAATCTCTAAAGGCTGCAACAAACCACTCGCCCTTTGATGCTCAATTTTGACTTGCTGACAAGTTAAACACTTAGACACGAAAGAAGCTACATCATGCTTCATACCACTCCACCAGAAATGCTGCTTCAGATCTCTATACATCTTGGTGGAACCAGGATGAATAGTGAATGGAGAACTATGAGCCTCAGCTAGAATAGCCTCTCGAAGCTCGGAATCATTTGGAACACAAAGACGATCTTCATACCACACCACGCCAAAATCATCTACACTGAACTCTGTCTGCTTACCTTCTTCAACATTCTGAACAATAGACCACAGCTCACCATCATCCTTCTGGGCTTCCTTAATCCGTAAGATGAGATTAGACTCAACCATAAGACTAGCCCAATAACCGACATCGCGACGAATACACAACTCAACGTCCAAACATTCTAAGTCCTTAAGAATATGAGGTTCTATCTCCAAACTCGCAATCAATCCAGATTTCCTACTAAGAGCATCGGCAACAACATTTTCTTTACCCGGATGATACTGAATGTTCGTGCCATAATCCTTCAAAAGTTCTAACCACCGTCTCTGTCTCATATTGAGTTCCTTCTGAGTGAAAATGTACTTGAGACTCTTGTGATCAGTGAAGATATCGCATGACTCGCCATACAGATAATGCCGCCAGATCTTCAACGCGAAAACCACAGCAGCTAATTCTAAATCATGCGTCGGTTAATTCTCCTCATAAGGTTTCAATTGCCTCGAAGCATAAGCAATAACCTTCCCGTGTTGCATAAGAACACAACCCAATCCTTTCTTCGACGCATCACTATATATCTGAAAACCTCCAGAACCCGATGGAAGAGTCAAAATAGGAGCGGACACCAATCTCTTCTTCAGCTCTTCAAAACTATTTTGCCGCTCTTCAGTCCAGACAAACTTCTCTCCTTTTCTGATCAATTGCGTTAATGGCAAAGCCAAACGCGAGAAACCTTCAACAAACCTTCTATAATAACCAGCAAGTCCTAGAAAACTCCTAACTTCTGTCACATTGGTAGGTCTCGGCCATTTGGTGATAGCTTCCACCTTTGATGGATCCATGGTGATACCATCCGCCGATACAATGTGACCTAGGAAAGCCACTTGACTCAACCAAAACTCGCACTTAGAAAACTTCGCATACAACTTCTGCTGCCTAAGAATCTCTAAAACAATCCTCGGTCTCATGGTCGTTTTGACAGGTGTTTCGCTGAAAACGGAGTTACGGTTCAAAAGTTATGGCCGTTTGAAGTTTTGACGTAAAAAGTCAACTTTAGTCAAACCGCCACGGACAAATAGCACCTCTGTGGATACAAACTGCCTAGACAAACCGCATACACGCCGCAGAGACAAACCGCGTAGACACAAACCGCATACACGCTGCAGAGACAAACCGCGTAGACACAAACCGCATACACTCCTCAGAGACAAACCGCGTAGACACAAACCGAATACACGCTGCAGAGACAAACCGCGTTGACACAAACCGAATACACTCCTCAGAGACAAACCGCGTAGACACAAACCGAGTTCACGCTACAGAGACAAACCGCGTATACACAAACTGAATACACACTGCAGAGACAAACCGCGTAGACACAAACCGCGTACGCGCCTTAGAGACAAACCGCGTAGACACAAACTGCCAAACACGTCGCTTTCAATGCTTTTTGTCCTTTTGCCTAAACTAGTAATAAGACAAACCGCGTTCTCGAAGTGACACAAACTGTCAGACCCTGTGAAAAACTCTTGTAGGCAATCTTAGTGATTAATAACAATCTCGAATCACTATTTCCTAACGCCTATTTTTGCTAGGAATTTGAACTTTTCGTTATTATTAATAGTAGCCATGCATTATATATATACGCACATATATATATTTAACACACAACACTAGGATTTATATCCCCTACGCCACAACTCATGTACCCAACGACAGGTATTCCTATTCAGTTAGTGAGTTCACTACAATCAATCAAAGTAAATATAACATAATCCTTCTTAACTATAACAATAAACTCAAATCCTAACCTAACATTACAAACCAACCGGACCCTTAATTGATCGGCCCAACAACAACCAATAAACACTAATTGCCACAAACTCATCAAGTTAGCCAACTACCAACCCAATTAAATCTCACAAGCCCACTCGACCACTTACTTAAATTGTGGTATATTTTTTTTTTCCTTTCTTACCCGATCGGTGCAAAACTTCCTCAAAAACTTTCATGCAAACCGTAAAGACCAAATGTGGCCATTATGCATTGTATGTCAATGAAAACCAACCCAACTCCACAGCCCACCATCACCACGAGGACAAGACTGTGTCATTTACCCTCTTTATTTTATTTTCTTGCCTTACTATTAAGAATCACTCGCTAACCATTTTTCAAAATAACTCGACCTCATTATCTATGTCTAGTGCGACTTTCAGATAATAACACACAGCCAAATATAACTCATAACCCACCACTAAATATCTCGATCCAAAACTGTGAACATGAATTCGATAAATCCCACAAACCAACTGTCACCTTGCTAACTAAAATATATCATACAAAAATAGAATACAAACTCCTCAATATGGACATTCCATGATACGAAAGTAAAATAGAAATATAACTAGTGGCAAATAAATATATCCACGTATAAGAATCAAGGAAGCAAAAACATACAATAACTAAAATACAAGGACACAACCACTCTTACACTCAATTGAAGAAATCATCACACAAGTGTCCTATGTTAACAGTACAAGGTAACCATCAGTCAAGAGGTCAAACAAATTTGAGATATTTTCCCTATATAAGCTCTTTCATTCGCTCATGCTAACCTCTATCACCTTCCATCCAAATAAACATATCCCCTAAGCACCACAGAGACCTTTCTGTCGTGCATGTGGGAAGTAAACCCAATCCGGTCAATTTATATAACAACCCTTATAACTCACTAGCCTTCCTTGTGCATCATTCGAACCCACCATTTCCTTCACACTCATTTCACTATCAAAGGAACCTCAAATAAACTACCCTTGTTCAACAGTGAACATAACCGGTGTAAGAATAGGACGTCCAAAGCAAATAGATTGTTCATTTCGTGTGTCATTCGAACAAGCCAAGATCCGTCTCACCACCTTTCCAAAAGGTGAAGTAAGTCTCCACATTCCTTCTTAATCATATCAAGTATCCATGCATACACATCTACTACTCCATTCGAATGTTCTATTTTACTTCATATGACACACTGTCACAAGTTTAGTTGCACATTAACATATAGAACACACCATGCATTATCATGTTGTTTTTACTCATATACTTATATAGTAACACTTTACTTAGTCACATGCACATGATATTCGAACAATAAACCCTTCGAGCACAACCGAGTTAACAAAAGAAAACACGTTGAAACATAAGTTGATCAAACCACCCCCAAGTCACGCTTAAATATGACCATCTCATAAATGTCACTCTAACACAACTTAAACTTGAATAATAAACCCACGCTAAACCGGATAAAAAGAAAACAAAGTAAAATATAACTCAAACATTACTAGTTGAAAATTCACTCGAACAAGACATTTCATGATTTATTTTATGCGAAACCGTTCATGTAACACCCAAATATTTTTAGCCTTCTCGATAGCTCACATGGCAAACTAATTATTTCGTGTTTTGAGATCCCTCTCATAACTCTGTTTCGACACACAAACAATTCCTTTTTAGAGTCACTCGACAAGTGTCAATACTTAGAAACATTACTTGACCTATTTTACAAAAGAATTACCCCATTCGACTAGCCAAAAACCCTTATTATATTTTCGAAACCCTGTACATAATATATCTATATTTTCATACCACTCGAATGACAAGCTAGCACACTACATTTTTCCTGTTTTGAGTTCGACTTCATGAACTCGTTAACACGCCCAAAATAACCCATTTTGATCGACCCTCACATGAAACTAACAATTGATTTTCAGAAATTAATATAACTTCGATTGGGCCATAAAACAAGCCCAACAAGACTCTTGATAATCAGGTCCAACAGGCCCGAATAATATGTTTTTGGAATCCTAAAAATAGCCCAAATCTAAGCCCAAAACAATTTTCACGTCCTCGCCTCTAAAACTCTTAACGGGCTATGTTACAAATCGTTAAGGAGCCCATTAGTGCAAAAATAATTTATTTTCAGAAATAATAAAGTGAAATAAGTTAAAATAAACTTAATAAAGTTATAAAAATTTTCAGAATATTTTTCCCGTCATTTATATGCGAATAGGACTAAAAATGTAACGCGACTTAACCGAAAAGGACTAAAACTGCCAAACCTGGAAACCGAAGGACTGAAGCTGTGAAAACAGTTGTAGGGGACTGAAATTGACATATTATCAAACTTCAAGCCTTATATGGACTATTGGACAATTATTGGACTGTTATCGAACTATGGACTGAATAAGGACTAACGACGTAACGCGATCGCAGTTAGACTAAAAAGTACAAAAACTAAAAAGGACAAGGACCTATTTAACTTTACTTGACATTCTTATTTATTTTCATTTTACACCCTTCATTTCATATGCATGTTTCATTTTTAAGTTATACATTATTATAGTTCGTTATTAGAAATCTTAGCGACATCACTTTGCATATTAACTCCGCATGATTTATTTTGAGTCATTTGAGATAAGAACCAAGATACCATTATAGATATATTATATTTTTTTAACTTGAGGCATTTTAGGCATATCACTACACTCACATCACCGATCAAATCGTGATACGATTTATCCTTTCCACATTCGTTATTAGTCGTAAGTTAGACTCTTAGACTTCGCTTATACTCAGGTCTCGTATTGAAGAAGTTTTCGCGATCGTTACTTGATCTTATAATTTCGTATTGCCGGATACGCTCCAGGTGAGTCGTGGCCCCCTCTTTTAATACTTGTTTTTAATAACTCTTTTGGGGGAGATACATGCTTGTAAATGTTTTACTCATTATCAAATATATGATTTGCTTGACGTTTATACTTCTATAAGTACTATGAAAACTCTTATGATTTATCGTGAGTCGTGGCCCCTACTTTTCACACTTGTTTTTAATAATTCTTTTGGGGGAGATACATGCTTTAACTGTTTTATAATACTTGAAATCTCTTATGATTTACTCAAAATCATCAACTATGCTATACATGCTTGAACTATACTTGAAAGGAATACATGCTCATTATATGTGCAAATTATCTGTTTAGCTTAAACGCGGAACTTGAAACATAACATCTCTGAACTACTTGATGTAACATGATACTAAACTCATTGTACGCATTCATGTGTCAAATGAATGTACTGCTACTTTAATATGATATTTCTACATCTCGCTATAAATAATTGCCAATACTAAAATTACGCATGATTTACCTATATTGCCTAAGCACAAATTATTGCCAAAAGTCCCTTTATCATGAGCCATTAATCACTGCGGTGAGCGCGAATATAGTGAACAGCTTCGAAACCTGTTAGAGGCTGACGACCTATCCCACTAAATACTGTGACGGAATGCCTATATGGTTAGTCGTATTTAGTCGCGATGCACTATATTTGAGAAAAATAGGAATTGGCAAGTACCTATTAACACGAGGGCCATAAAAACCCATCAGAGACCCTGGCGGGACACTCCGTTTACCGGTACTCTGTTAACGTTTTGCGTGTCATGAGGCTTAGGGCAATATAATTTTATGAATGTATGAATGTTTCATATATATATGATACAGCTGTATTAGAAGACCATCACTTTTCACTGATAGATTCCAGACCTTAGACTATTAATTCACTACGTGTTATGATTATGAATCTCGTACTTGAACTTTAACTGTTATCATAGGTGATTTAAATCGAGAATTCTATAAAAACAACTAAGAAGGCATAATCTATCGTTACTTTCAAAAGTTAATCCAATATACCATTTCGAGCGTATAACAACGTAGCTCATATTCATCAAAAATCTGAAACTTATGATCGTTTGAGGTCATACATAAATTACTTGTGAAATTTTATTCAACGTGACTTGTTATTTAATGAAAAACTACTATCTATTTAGACAATCACTATACACCTTTCAAAGAAAGTTATTTTCTATAAACTCCACGAACTCACCAACCATTGTGTTAACGTTTTAAGCATGTTTATCTCAGGTAATTAACGGAGCAGGACAAGACACGGAGCGGGCATCTTTTACTCTGATAAATTAAATGGTGTAAAAATCAAATATGTCGTTCCTTTCAAATTATCATATCTTCTTATGGGATTTTCAAATCAAATAAATCACTTTTGTATCGAGAATGTTCTTCGAATGACATATAGTTTTCAAAATGCATAATCTGGACCGTTTTTCTGAGATTTAAACTTCGATCCTCACCGTAATACCCAGATTATTTTCCGCTGCCACAAACCAAATTTGGGGGTGTTACAGTTTGGTATCAGAGCCTATGGTTATAGAGAATCAAACATTTTAAAACATCGAACTATAACCACATTTTCAAAATAAATGATTTTACACCTTATCATCTTATGCCTTCTGTGTCTGAAGACTGCCGTGCTCAACATGTTACCTATTAAGATTGTTTTGTACTAATCTTTACATGCTTAATGTTTATTCTTCACACATTACACACCATATTATTTCACACTCGACTTTACACCTTAAACGTATAATTACTTATAATTACTATTTTCAATTGCTACAGAAACATGTCTTCCCTACCAATTGACATCGCTAAAACTACCTCTCCTACCACTCATGTATCACCTAGCTACCATATTACACCAAATACTGAAGATCCTTATCTACAAATGTCACAACCCCGACCCAATATAGAACTTACTCAGAACTCATCTTCATCATCACCTACCCATTCACCTCCACGCCGAAAACTTAGAAGAGCAACTGAATCCTATTCAGATCCGATTGGTGGTCAACCAACGTTTGAATTTGGACAAAGTTCACGTCAAGAAATGACTTGGGAAAATATCAACCTAAATTCTCCTTTACCCAATACCTCAGATTTCTCTATGCCAGATGCCCCAAACAATGTATCCTCACCCAAATCTCCCAACTACAATGTAAACACCCGAGACTCCATATGGACTCGCCTTCACCAACACGCCAGCATACTAAACGCTCACTCTGAACAGTTAAAAGAGTTACATCCATTGCGATTTGAATGGTTCGACCGTAACATTGATACCCTGTTCAAGAGGACCGATGCTGAGAGACGAGAAGTGTTTGGTTTAGGAGTGAATATTGGTAATATGAAGGACAACTATGAACAAGAACTTCGAAACTTGGATGCTAGAACCCGCTGTTTAGGTAGAGGCCATACTCAAACCCACATTAGGATTGAAGACATTGAAAGAGTATTATGGTTAGCTAGAAACACAGCAAGAACCCAAAGCCAAAAGATTGCGGCCTTGGAAAACATGTTAGCAAATCAGATGAATGTATGCCAAGAACGTTTCTCGGCCATGGAAGCTGCGCAACTGGATCTTGAGGCAGAAGTTAGACGTCTACGTCAGAGACGTAACTGATCCGAAGTATCGTTGTTGTACTAAATAAACCAAATAGTTTTGGTTAGTAGTTTATGTACTTCCAATAAATCTGTAACTCTCAGAGCTTGTAATCGACTTTAATGTATAATAGCTATCCTTCTGTTATACTTTTCTGTTGTAAACAAATTCTTCTCACCAAACCATACTATGATGCTGTAAGAGCACAGCGCCATGCAAAACCTCACCCTTTGTTACTCTCTTAGGTAAACAAATAACCCACATGAATCAATGAGGCATTAATAAAAGATCTTGTACTGGTTGTTTTGCAAAAATCAATTGAACAAGTTATTAGAGATATGTCAATTTTGATAGTTGTATTCCAACTTATTATGACGTTATTTGTGACGATACAATAAAACATGTAATTCTAAGAACGAATAATTAGAAAAGAACTTGATGAACGAAGAGGAAGTTGTTAAACTTCAACTGTTGTGAATAATACAACTGTTCCTTAACAACCACATGTCAAGAGTTGATTATTATGGTACGGTGCTACCCAAACACATCGTATTTCTATGATCCTCAGTTGATTTGATTTCACATTAAGACTACATTGTTAGCATTAATATACAAATATCTTGCTATTTGAATTACTCTAACAATAAAGTGAACACTAAATCAACGTTTCATGTTCATAGGAAATGGACGACATGAACAGTGTGGTGCCCACAACAATCATGACCCCTAAAACCATCGAGGAATTGGTAAACAAAATTGTCGCAGTAGTAATAGAGATAACCTCAACAGTCCGTTCAAGCGACAATGACATGACAAGAAAAGAAAGAAGGAAGGTTATACCCTGCAAGCATAACCATGAACGTTTCATGGGATGTAGGCCAACTAGCCTAAAGAATTCAAGAAAAATAACTAAACCTATCCGCACATGTACCCAAAGGATTAGGCAAGATATTGCAGTTAAGAAAAATAACCAAAAGCAAAGACCCTTTACCCTCAACGAATGTGAGTTTCACAATGATGTTTGCACCCGCAATCATCTACAAGACCGTATTGACTACCTTCGCCAGCAAAGGCTCGACCCAGAAACTGAAGGAAATTACGTCACCATCCCTACCAACCGAGACAACTACCGTGGAAATAAACCTCTGTGCCTAAAATGTAAGATGCATCACACCGGAGATTGCACTGCAATATGTGGGAGGTGCAGGAGGACAGGCCACAAGACAAGTGACTGCAAAACTATGGAAAGAAAGGAACAGCATTCATTCATAAAATGCCACGGATGTGGTGGAATAGGACATTACAAGAGTCATTGCCCAAACTACAATGCCCACTGGAAGGCCAAGATGGATGCAAAAGAATGAAGACTCGTTAAAAGAGCCCAGTAGTACCAAAGAATGACCTCTAGGTTAAGCAGATGCATGAATTCCTGCTGTAAAATAAATAAACTCTAGTTAGGACTATCTAAGTTGTATTTCCGTTTGTATTTACCTTAGGTACGATGGATGTAACCTAAGTGTAAAAGTTATCTTTCTACGGTGTGAAAAATCTACCTTGTAATATTTCCATGATAATAACAATCTACGTCTATTTCCATTTCCATTACACCTCTCTACCATTAATCGTTATGTAACAAGTACATTAATATCATCACAAGAATTTAATTAATTTTATCATGATCAAATACTAAGTTATTACCATATTGCAATGGAATCTCACTTAAAACCTAAGGATATATCCAAGATATTCAAAGATTATCTCAGACAATTTTGACTTATCCTTGAAAAAATGAACAGAAATTTATATTATTATCTTTTTAGAAACAGCCCGACTTTGTGACGAAATTATTACAATTAAACTAGATAAAACTCTTTGAAGAAATATAAATGCTGAACCAAGAGTTACATTATTTGGTCCTAAATTATACATAGCTTAGCTACCTATGTATAATTTAGGAAGAATCATGCTATAAATGGGACAGTTATCCTTTCAAAATTTTAATAACAATTTTCATCCCAACAACAAAATCTTGAGATAAAATAATCTGTTCATAAACTTTATTTTTTTTTTACCAACCCCATTCAGATCTACTCTCATCCCTCATTTCACTATTATATGAAGACAAGGAAATTACGAAAATTAAAAACCTTAAAAATTCACCACAAATTTACGACAAACACAAACAACATAAAATTTTATTAGAAACCATGGAGGTTAATACATAACGAGACGATTAACATCGAAAGTGCTAACAGTACATAAAACACAACATAAAACATACAACCTTCAACCGATTGACATATTATAGAAACAAACACCACCTCAACCCAGCCATAGCAAGACCCACCATAGGATGAAATACCCTGATTATTCTGAACACACAAAAGCGAACCCTTAAATACAACAACTTAACATAAACATAAACGATAATTTATTCCGCACTACATCGACACACAACCAAGCTACATTCTAACCACCTACGCGCGACCTTCACTTCCAAAAATTATCCGCAAAAATCGCTAGAATTGTGAGGGGCACGATAACCAACAAATATCCGATCCAACCTCTGGTATCTTCGCCGGGAAGAAGAACCAAACCAGCAACGACGAAAATGATGAACATGGCCGCAAAGACTATGGCAATCGGAGGCATTTTTTTTTTCGGAAGAGAAGTAGATTGAAGAAGATGAGATTTGAATGATGAGAATAATTGAAAAGGGTGAAAAGATGAAAAGGAGAATAAAGTGGAGGAAAAAGGAGAGAGTAAATAGAAAAAGTAGGTAAAAATAGTACCCGCTATTTTACTATTCACTATCATTAAATTTCAAACCGCTACCATTAAAAATCCCCTAGTCTCGACCGTTAGAACACTAGACATTCAGTAATAAATACTTCCTACTCTTGACCGTTATTTCTACTATTCGTCGGCTATGAATTCAACTATTGACCAAACTTTCGAATTCAATTCATTTAGTACGAATAAATCTAGTAAGAATCTCGCTTCTTTGATGTTCAAATAAGAAATATCTCTACAATCTATCCCTGTAAACCACTCTTAGTAGCCATTTTAGACTTGAATTCCGGGACGGAATTCGAATGAGAAGGGAGGTACTGTCAGACCCTGTGAAAAACTCTTGTAGGCAATCTTAGTGATTAATAACAATCTCGAATCACTATTTCCTAACGCCTATTTTTGCTAGGAATTTGAACTTTTCGTTATTATTAATAGTAGCCATGCATTATATATATACGCACATATATATATTTAACACACAACACTAGGATTTATATCCCCTACGCCACAACTCATGTACCCAACGACAGGTATTCCTATTCAGTTAGTGAGTTCACTACAATCAATCAAAGTAAATATAACATAATCCTTCTTAACTATAACAATAAACTCAAATCCTAACCTAACATTACAAACCAACCGGACCCTTAATTGATCGGCCCAACAACAACCAATAAACACTAATTGCCACAAACTCATCAAGTTAGCCAACTACCAACCCAATTAAATCTCACAAGCCCACTCGACCACTTACTTAAATTGTGGTATATTTTTTTTTTTCCCTTTCTTACCCGATCGGTGCAAAACTTCCTCAAAAACTTTCATGCAAACCGTAAAGACCAAATGTGGCCATTATGCATTGTATGTCAATGAAAACCAACCCAACTCCACAGCCCACCATCACCACGAGGACAAGACTGTGTCATTTACCCTCTTTATTTTATTTTCTTGCCTTACTATTAAGAATCACTCGCTAACCATTTTTCAAAATAACTCGACCTCATTATCTATGTCTAGTGCGACTTTCAGATAATAACACACAGCCAAATATAACTCATAACCCACCACTAAATATCTCGATCCAAAACTGTGAACATGAATTCGATAAATCCCACAAACCAACTGTCACCTTGCTAACTAAAATATATCATACAAAAATAGAATACAAACTCCTCAATATGGACATTCCATGATACGAAAGTAAAATAGAAATATAACTTGTGGCAAATAAATATATCCACGTATAAGAATCAAGGAAGCAAAAACATACAATAACTAAAATACAAGGACACAACCACTCTTACACTCAATTGAAGAAATCATCACACAAGTGTCCTATGTTAACAGTACAAGGTAACCATCAGTCAAGAGGTCAAACAAATTTGAGATATTTTCCCTATATAAGCTCTTTCATTCGCTCATGCTAACCTCTATCACTTTCCATCCAAATAAACATATCCCCTAAGCACCACAGAGACCTTTCTGTCGTGCATGTGGGAAGTAAACCCAATCCGGTCAATTTATATAACAACCCTTATAACTCACTAGCCTTCCTTGTGCATCATTCGAACCCACCATTTCCTTCACACTCATTTCACTATCAAAGGAACCTCAAATAAACTACCCTTGTTCAACAGTGAACATAACCGGTGTAAGAATAGGACGTCCAAAGCAAATAGATTGTTCATTTCGTGTGTCATTCGAACAAGCCAAGATCCGTCTCACCACCTTTCCAAAAGGTGAAGTAAGTCTCCACATTCCTTCTTAATCATATCAAGTATCCATGCATACACATCTACTACTCCATTCGAATGTTCTATTTTACTTCATATGACACACTGTCACAAGTTTAGTTGCACATTAACATATAGAACACACCATGCATTATCATGTTGTTTTTACTCATATACTTATATAGTAACACTTTACTTAGTCACATGCACATGATATTCGAACAATAAACCCTTCGAGCACAACCGGGTTAACAAAAGAAAACACGTTGAAACATAAGTTGATCAAACCACCCCCAAGTCACGCTTAAATATGACCATCTCATAAATGTCACTCTAACACAACTTAAACTTGAATAATAAACCCACGCTAAACCGGATAAAAAGAAAACAAAGTAAAATATAACTCAAACATTACTAGTTGAAAATTCACTCGAACAAGACATTTCATGATTTATTTTATGCGAAACCGTTCATGTAACACCCAAATATTTTTAGCCTTCTCGATAGCTCACATGGCAAACTAATTATTTCGTGTTTTGAGATCCCTCTCATAACTCTGTTTCGACACACAAACAATTCCTTTTTAGAGTCACTCGACAAGTGTCAATACTTAGAAACATTACTTGACCTATTTTACAAAAGAATTACCCCATTCGACTAGCCAAAAACCCTTATTATATTTTCGAAACCCTGTACATAATATATCTATATTTTCATACCACTCGAATGACAAGCTAGCACACTACATTTTTCCTGTTTTGAGTTCGACTTCATGAACTCGTTAACACGCCCAAAATAACCCATTTTGATCGACCCTCACATGAAACTAACAATTGATTTTCAGAAATTAATATAACTTCGATTGGGCCATAAAACAAGCCCAACAAGACTCTTGATAATCAGGTCCAACAGGCCCGAATAATATGTTTTTGGAATCCTAAAAATAGCCCAAATCTAAGCCCAAAACAATTTTCACGTCCTCGCCTCTAAAACTCTTAACGGGCTATGTTACAAATCGTTAAGGAGCCCATTAGTGCAAAAATAATTTATTTTCAGAAATAATAAAGTGAAATAAGTTAAAATAAACTTAATAAAGTTATAAAAATTTTCAGAATATTTTTCCCGTCATTTATATGCGAATAGGACTAAAAATGTAACGCGACTTAACCGAAAAGGACTAAAACTGCCAAACCTGGAAACCGAAGGACTGAAGCTGTGAAAACAGTTGTAGGGGACTGAAATTGACATATTATCAAACTTCAAGCCTTATATGGACTATTGGACAATTATTGGACTGTTATCGAACTATGGACTGAATAAGGACTAACGACGTAACGCGATCGCAGTTAGACTAAAAAGTACAAAAACTAAAAAGGACAAGGACCTATTTAACTTTACTTGACATTCTTATTTATTTTCATTTTACACCCTTCATTTCATATGCATGTTTCATTTTTAAGTTATACATTATTATAGTTCGTTATTAGAAATCTTAGCGACATCACTTTGCATATTAACTCCGCATGATTTATTTTGAGTCATTTGAGATAAGAACCAAGATACCATTATAGATATATTATATTTTTTTAACTTGAGGCATTTTAGGCATATCACTACACTCACATCACCGATCAAATCGTGATACGATTTATCCTTTCCACATTCGTTATTAGTCGTAAGTTAGACTCTTAGACTTCGCTTATACTCAGGTCTCGTATTGAAGAAGTTTTCGCGATCGTTACTTGATCTTATAATTTTGTATTGCCGGATACGCTCCAGGTGAGTCGTGGCCCCCTCTTTTAATACTTGTTTTTAATAACTCTTTTGGGGGAGATACATGCTTGTAAATGTTTTACTCATTATCAAATATATGATTTGCTTGACGTTTATACTTCTATAAGTACTATGAAAACTCTTATGATTTATCGTGAGTCGTGGCCCCTACTTTTCACACTTGTTTTTAATAATCCTTTTGGGGGAGATACATGCTTTAACTGTTTTATACTACTTGAAATATCTTATGGTTTACTCAAAATCATCAACTATGCTATACATGCTTGAACTATACTTGAAAGGAATACATGCTCATTATATGTGCAAATTATCTGTTTAGCTTAAACGCGGAACTTGAAACATAACATCTCTGAACTACTTGATGTAACATGATACTAAACTCATTGTACGCATTCATGTGTCAAATGAATGTACTGCTACTTTAATATGATATTTCTACATCTCGCTATAAATAATTGCCAATACTAAAATTACGCATGATTTACCTATATTGCCTAAGCACAAATTATTGCCAAAAGTCCCTTTATCATGAGCCATTAATCACTGCGGTGAGCGCGAATATAGTGAACAGCTTCGAAACCTGTTAGAGGCTGACGACCTATCCCACTAAATACTGTGACGGAATGCCTATATGGTTAGTCGTATTTAGTCGCGATGCACTATATTTGAGAAAAATAGGAATTGGCAAGTACCTATTAACACGAGGGCCATAAAAACCCATCAGAGACCCTGGTGGGACACTCCGTTTACCGGTACTCTGTTAACGTTTTGCGTGTCATGAGGCTTAGGGCAATATAATTTTATGAATGTATGAATGTTTCATATATATATGCTACAGCTGTATTAGAAGACCATCACTTTTCACTGATAGATTCCAGACCTTAGACTATTAATTCACTACGTGTTATGATTATGAATCTCGTACTTGAACTTTAACTGTTATCATAGGTGATTTAAATCGAGAATTCTATAAAAACAACTAAGAAGGCATAATCTATCGTTACTTTCAAAAGTTAATCCAATATACCATTTCGAGCGTATAACAACGTAGCTCATATTCATCAAAAATCTGAAACTTATGATCGTTTGAGGTCATACATAAATTACTTGTGAAATTTTATTCAACGTGACTTGTTATTTAATGAAAAACTACTATCTATTTAGACAATCACTATACACCTTTCAAAGAAAGTTATTTTCTATAAACTCCACGAACTCACCAACCATTGTGTTGACGTTTTAAGCATGTTTATCTCAGGTAATTAACGAGCAGGACAAGACACGGAGCGGGCATCTTTTACTCTGATAAATTAAATGGTGTAAAAATCAAATATGTCGTTCCTTTCAAATTATCATATCTTCTTATGGGATTTTCAAATCAAATAAATCACTTTTGTATCGAGAATGTTCTTCGAATGACATATAGTTTTCAAAATGCATAATCTGGACCGTTTTTCTGAGATTTAAACTTCGATCCTCACCGTAATACCCAGATTATTTTCCGCTGCCACAAACCAAATTTGGGGTGTTACACAAACCGCGTTCAAGAACTCGTCCAAAGTACACAAACCGCAGCCAAGAACACTTGGATAAAACACTCTCGAATCACCCAAAAACACCACACAAACCTTAAATCTGTGAATCCAAGCACCAAATACTACTCTTATACTGTTCCTAATCAAGAAAGTACAAGGTATAACAACTTCTAATCACTAAACAAAGCACAAAATGAAATATATGTAACTTTTCAAATCGAACTAAAAAGCCTCAAAAACTAGACAAATTCGTGAATACCAACTCTCATGGACCTAACCATGGCTCTTGATACCAATTGTAGGGTATTCACAATGCAAGAAACACTTGTTTGAGGCTTAGATTTAGATCGAATGAACAAGAACTAGAGAGAGAAAGTGGGAACTTCTAGAGAGAGAGAGAACTATGTGTATATTAGCTTGAAATGAAGTGAAGTTCCAACCCTTCCCAAGTGTGGGAAGGGGCTTATATACTACTACATATTGGTGCCCCTAGTGGGCTGTGGAGTGAGCTGACAGTGGGGAAAGCCCCGACCCACTCCACAAATATAAATACGACTAAGTTAATACTAATATTACTAATAATACTAAACAAATATATATAAGCCTACGAGCTATATAAATGCTAATTAGATACTCGGGGTGACCGAACCTTCATATGAATATTTATATTCCTAACACTTGATTCCAAAATGTTTAACTCCACGAAACGGCGAAACTTTAAGGAATACACGATCTCCAATATTAAACTCTAAGTCGCGACGATGCTTATCTGCATAGCTCTTCTGACGAGCACGAGCCTCTTTCAATTTCTCTCTCGCAACATCCACCTTTTCGTTAGTGATCTCAATAATTTCCGGACCTTCAATAAGACGTTCACCTACTTCGTTCCAACAAACTGGCGCTCTACACTTTCGCCTATACAACATCTCATATGGAGCCATTCGGATGCTCGCATGCCAACTATTGTTGTAAGCAAACTCCATCAAACACAAATACTCATCCCAACTTCCCGTCCACTCTAAAGCACACGCTCTCTACATATCTTCTAAGGTTTGAATTGTCCTCTCTGACTAACCATCTGTCTGCGGATGAAAAGCCGTACTAAACTTAAGGCGTGCACCCCAAGCATTCTGCAATCCTTTCCAGAAACGAGAAGTAAACCGTGGATCTCTGTCCGAAATAATAGCCGTCGGCATACCATGAAGTCTTACGATCTCCTGTCGAAAAATCTATGCCAACTTACTGACACGGTAATCCATACGAATAGGCAAGAAATGAGCAGACTTGGTTAATTGATCAACAACTACCCAGATCGCATCATGCTTTCTTTTGGTAAGAGGTAATCCTGATACAAAATCCATAGAAATCTCTTCCCATTTCCATGTCGGAATCTCTAAAGGCTGCAACAAACCACTCGCCCTTTGATGCTCAATTTTGACTTGCTGACAAGTTAAACACTTAGACACGAAAGAAGCTACATCATGCTTCATACCACTCCACCAGAAATGCTGCTTCAGATCTCTATACATCTTGGTGGAACCAGGATGAATAGTGAATGGAGAACTATGAGCCTCAGCTAGAATAGCCTCTCGAAGCTCGGAATCATTTGGAACACAAAGACGATCTTCATACCACACCACGCCAAAATCATCTACACTGAACTCTGTCTGCTTACCTTCTTCAACATTCTGAACAATAGACCACAGCTCACCATCATCCTTCTGGGCTTCCTTAATCCGTAAGATGAGATTAGACTCAACCTTAAGACTAGCCCAATAACCGACATCGCGACGAATACACAACTCAACGTCCAAACATTCTAAGTCCTTAAGAATATGAGGTTCTATCTCCAAACTCGCAATCAATCCAGATTTCCTACTAAGAGCATCGGCAACAACATTTGCTTTACCCGGATGATACTGAATGTTCGTGCCATAATCCTTCAAAAGTTCTAACCACCGTCTCTGTCTCATATTGAGTTCCTTCTGAGTGAAAATGTACTTGAGACTCTTGTGATCAGTGAAGATATCGCATGACTCGCCATACAGATAATGCCGCCATATCTTCAACGCGAAAACCACAGCTGCTAATTCTAAATCATGCGTCGGTTAATTCTCCTCATAAGGTTTCAATTGCCTCGAAGCATAAGCAATAACCTTCCCGTGTTGCATAAGAACACAACCCAATCCTTTCTTCGACGCATCACTATATATCTGAAAACCTCCAGAACCCTATGGAAGAGTCAAAATAGGAGCGGACACCAATCTCTTCTTCAGCTCTTCAAAACTATTTTGCCGCTCTTCAGTCCAGACAAACTTCTCTCCTTTTCTCATCAATTGCGTTAATGGCAAAGCCAAACGCGAGAAACCTTCAACAAACCTTCTATAATAACCAGCAAGTCCTAGAAAACTCCTAACTTCTGTCACATTGGTAGGTCTCGGCCACTTGGTGATAGCTTCCACCTTTGATGGATCCATGGTGATACCATCCGCCGATACAATGTAACCTAGGAAAGCCACTTGACTCAACCAAAACTCGCACTTAGAAAACTTCGCATACAACTTCTGCTGCCTAAGAATCTCTAAAACTATCCTCGGTCTCACGGTCGTTTTGACAGGTGTTTCGCTGAAAACGGAGTTACGGTTCAAAAGTTATGGCCGTTTGAAGTTTTGACGTAAAAAGTCAACTTTGGTCAAACCGCCACGGACAAATAGCACCTCTGTGGATACAAACCGCCTAGACAAACCGCATACACGCCTCAGAGACAAACCGTGTAGACACAAACCGCCTACACGCTGCAGAGACAAACCGCGTAGACACAAACCGCGTAGACACAAACCGCATACACTCCTCAGAGACAAACCGCGTAGACACAAACCGAATACACGCTGCAGAGACAAACCGCGTTGACACAAACCGAATACACTCCTCAGAGACAAACTGCGTAGACACAAACCGAGTTCACGCTACAGAGACAAACCGCGTATACACAAACCGAATACACGCTGCAGAGACAAACCGCGTAGACACAAACCGCGTACGCGCCTTAGAGACAAACCGCGTAGACACAAACTGCCAAACACGTCGCTTTCAATACTTTTTGTCCTTTTGCCTAAACTAGTAATAAGACAAACCGCGTTCTCAAAGTGACACAAACCGCGTTCAAGAACTCGTCCAAAGTACACAAACCGCAGCCAAGAACACTTGGATAAAACACTCTCGAATCACCCAAAAACACCACACAAACCTTAAATCTGTGAATCCAAGCACCAAATACTACTCTTATACTGTTCCTAATCAAGAAAGTACAAGGTATAACAACTTCTAATCACTAAACAAGGCACAAAATGAAATATTAGTAACTTTTCAATTCGAACACAAAAGCCTCAAAAACTAAACAAATCCGTGAATACCAACTCTCATGGACCTAACCATGGCTCTTGATACCAATTGTAGGGTATTCACAATGCAAGAAACACTTGTTTGAGGCTTAGATTTAGATCGAATGAACAAGAACTAGAGAGAGAAAGTGGGAACTTCTAGAGAGAGAGAGAACTATGTGTATATTAGCTTGAAATGAAGTGAAGTTCCAACCCTTCCCAAGTTTGGGAAGGGGCTTATATACTACTACATATTGGTGCCCCTAGTGGGCTGTGGAGTGAGCTGACAGTGGGGAAAGCCCCGACCCATTCCACAAATATAAATACGACTAAGTTAATACTAATATTACTAATAATACTAAACGAATATATATAAGCCTACGAGCTATATAAATGCTAATTAGATACTCGGGGTGACCGAACCTTCATATGAATATTTATATTCCTAACACTTGATTCCAAAACGTTTAACTCCACGAAACGGCGAAACTTTAAGGAATACACGATCTCCAATATTAAACTCTAAGTCGCGACGATGCTTATCTGCATAGCTCTTCTGACGAGCACGAGCCTCTTTCAATTTCTCTCTCGCAACATCCACCTTTTCGTTAGTGATCTCAATAATTTCCGGACCTTCAATAAGACGTTCACCTACTTCGTTCCAACAAACTGGCGCTCTACACTTTCGCCTATACAACATCTCATATGGAGCCATTCGGATGCTCGCATGCCAACTATTGTTGTAAGCAAACTCCATCAAACACAAATACTCATCCCAACTTCCCGTCTACTCTAAAGCACACGCTCTCTACATATCTTCTAAGGTTTGAATGGTCCTCTCTGACTAACCATCTGTCTGCGGATGAAAAGCCGTACTAAACTTAAGGCGTGCACCCCAAGCATTCTGCAATCCTTTCCAGAAACGAGAAGTAAACCGTGGATCTCTGTCCGAAATAATAGCCGTCGGCATACCATGAAGTCTTACGATCTCCTGTCGAAAAATCTATGCCAACTTACTGACACGGTAATCCATACGAATAGGCAAGAAATGAGCAGACTTGGTTAATCGATCAACAACTACCCAGATCGCATCATGCTTTCTTTTGGTAAGAGGTAATCCTGATACAAAATCCATAGAAATCTCTTCCCATTTCCATGTCGGAATCTCTAAAGGCTGCAACAAACCACTCGCCCTTTGATGCTCAATTTTGACTTGCTGACAAGTTAAACACTTAGACACGAAAGAAGCTACATCATGCTTCATACCACTCCACCAGAAATGCTGCTTCAGATCTCTATACATCTTGGTGGAACCAGGATGAATAGTGAATGGAGAACTATAAGCCTCAGCTAGAATAGCCTCTCGAAGCTCCGAATCATTTGGAACACAAAGACGATCTTCATACCACACCACGCCAAAATCATCTACACTGAACTCTGTCTGCTTACCTTCTTCAACATTCTGAACAATAGACCACAGCTCACCATCATCCTTCTGGGCTTCCTTAATCCGTAAGATGAGATTAGACTCAACCTTAAGACTAGCCCAATAACCGACATCGCGACGAATACACAACTCAACATCCAAACATTCTAAGTCCTTAAGAATATGAGGTTCTATCTCCAAACTCGCAATCAATCCAGATTTCCTACTAAGAGCATCGGCAACAACATTTGCTTTACCCGGATGATACTGAATGTTCGTGCCATAATCCTTCAAAAGTTCTAACCACCGTCTCTGTCTCATATTGAGTTCCTTCTGAGTGAAAATGTACTTGAGACTCTTGTGATCAGTGAAGATATCACATGACTCGCCATACAGATAATGCCGCTAGATCTTCAACGCAAAAACCACAGCAGCTAATTCTAAATCATGCGTCGGTTAATTCTCCTCATAAGGTTTCAATTGCCTCGAAGCATAAGCAATAACCTTCCCGTGTTGCATAAGAACACAACCCAATCCTTTCTTCGACGCATCACTATATATCTGAAAACCTCCAGAACCCGATGGAAGAGTCAAAATAGGAGCGGACACCAATCTCTTCTTCAGTTCTTCAAAACTATTTTCCCGCTCTTCAGTCCAGACAAACTTCTCTCCTTTTCTCATAAATTACGTTAATGGCAAAGCCAAACGCGAGAAACCTTCAACAAACCTTCTATAATAACCAGCAAGTCCTAGAAAACTCCTAACTTCTGTCACATTGGTAGGTCTCGGCCACTTGGTGATAGCTTCCACCTTTGATGGATCCATGGTGATACCATCCGCCGATACAATGTGACCTAGGAAAGCCACTTGACTCAACCAAAACTCGCACTTAGAAAACTTCGCATACAACTTCTGCTGCCTAAGAATCTCTAAAACAATCCTCGATCTCACGGTCGTTTTGACAGGTGTTTCGCTGAAAACGGAGTTACGGTTCAAAAGTTGTGGCCGTTTGAAGTTTTGACGTAAAAAGTCAACTTTGGTCAAACCGCCACGGACAAATAGCACCTCTGTGGATACAAACCGCCTAGACAAACCGCATACACGCCGCAGAGACAAACCGCGTAGACACAAACCGCATACACTCTGCAGAGACAAACCGCGTAGACACAAACCGCATACACTCCTCAGAGACAAACCGCGTAGACACAAACCGAATACACGCTGCAGAGACAAACCGCGTTGACACAAACCGAATACACTCCTCAGAGACAAACCGCGTAGACACAAACCGAGTTCACGCTGCAGAGACAAACCGCGTATACACAAACCGAATACACGCTGCAGAGACAAACCGCGTAGACACAAACCGCGTACGCGCCTTAGAGACAAACCGCGTAGACACAAAATGCCAAACACGTCGCTTTCAATGCTTTTTATCCTTTTGCCTAAACTAGTAATAAGACAAACCGCGTTCTCGAAGTGACACAAACCGCGTTCAAGAACTCGTCCAAAGTACACAAACCGCAGCCAAGAACACTTGGATAAAACACTCTCGAATCACCCAAAAACACCACACAAACCTTAAATCTGTGAATCCAAGCACCAAATACTACTCTTATACTGTTCCTAATCAAGAAAGTACAAGGTATAACAACTTCTAATCACTAAACAAGGCACAAAATGAAATATTAGTAACTTTTCAATTCGAACACAAAAGCCTCAAAAACTAAACAAATCCGTGAATACCAACTCTCATGGACCTAACCATAGCTCTTGATACCAATTGTAGGGTATTCACAATGCAAGAAACACTTGTTTGAGGCTTAGATTTAGATCGAATGAACAAGAACTAGAGAGAGAAAGTGGGAACTTCTAGAGAGAGAGAGAACTATGTGTATATTAGCTTGAAATGAAGTGAAGTTCCAACCCTTCCCAAGTTTGGGAAGGGGCTTATATACTACTACATATTGGTGCCCCTAGTGGGCTGTGGAGTGAGCTGACAGTGGGGAAAGCCCCGACCCACTCCACAAATATAAATACGACTAAGTTAATACTAATATTACTAATAATACTAAACGAATATATATAAGCCTACGAGCTATATAAATGCTAATTAGATACTCGGGGTGACCGAACCTTCATATGAATATTTATATACCTAACACTTGATTCCAAAACGTTTAACTCCACGAAACGGCGAAACTTTAAGGAATACACGATCTCCAATATTAAACTCTAAGTCGCGACGATGCTTATCTGCATAGCTCTTCTGACGAGCACGAGCCTCTTTCAATTTCTCTCTCGCAACATCCACCTTTTCGTTAGTGATCTCAATAATTTTCGGACCTTCAATAAGACGTTCACCTACTTCGTTCCAACAAACTGGCGCTCTACACTTTCGCCTATACAACATCTCATATGGAGCCATTCGGATGCTCGCATGCCAACTATTGTTGTAAGCAAACTCCATCAAACACAAATACTCATCCCAACTTCCCGTCTACTCTAAAGCACACGCTCTCTACATATCTTCTAAGGTTTGAATGGTCCTCTCTGACTAACCATCTGTCTGCGGATGAAAAGCCGTACTAAACTTAAGGCGTGCACCCCAAGCATTCTGCAATCCTTTCCAGAAACAAGAAGTAAACCGTGGATCTCTGTCCGAAATAATAGCCGTCGGCATACCATGAAGTCTTACGATCTCCTGTCGAAAAATCTATGCCAACTTACTGACACGGTAATCCATACGAATAGGCAAGAAATGAGCAGACTTGGTTAATCGATCAACAACTACCCAGATCGCATCATGCTTTCTTTTGGTAAGAGGTAATCCTAATACAAAATCCATAGAAATCTCTTCCCATTTCCATGTCGGAATCTCTAAAGGCTGCAACAAACCACTCGCCCTTTGATGCTCAATTTTGACTTGCTGACAAGTTAAACACTTAGACACGAAAGAAGCTACATCATGCTTCATACCACTCCACCAGAAATGCTGCTTCAGATCTCTATACATCTTGGTGGAACCAGGATGAATAGTGAATGGAGAACTATAAGCCTCAGCTAGAATAGCCTCTCGAAGCTCCGAATCATTTGGAACACAAAGACGATCTTCATACCACACCACGCAAAAATCATCTACACTGAACTCTGTCTGCTTACCTTCTTCAACATTCTGAACAATAGACCACAGCTCACCATCATCCTTCTGGGCTTCCTTAATCCGTAAGATGAGATTAGACTCAACCTTAAGACTAGCCCAATAACCGACATCGCGACGAATACACAACTCAACGTCCAAACATTCTAAGTCCTTAAGAATATGAGGTTCTATCTCCAAACTCGCAATCAATCCAGATTTCCTACTAAGAGCATCGGCAACAACATTTGCTTTACCCGGATGATACTGAATGTTCGTGCCATAATCCTTCAAAAGTTCTAACCACCGTCTCTGTCTCATATTGAGTTCCTTCTGAGTGAAAATGTACTTGAGACTCTTGTGATCAGTGAAGATATCACATGACTCGCCATACAGATAATGCCGCCAGATCTTCAACGCAAAAACCACAGCAGCTAATTCTAAATCATGCGTCGGTTAATTCTCCTCATAAGGTTTCAATTGCCTCGAAGCATAAGCAATAACCTTCCCGTGTTGCATAAGAACACAACCCAATCCTTTCTTCGACGCATCACTATATATCTGAAAACCTCCAGAACCCGATGGAAGAGTCAAAATAGGAGCGGACACCAATCTCTTCTTCAGCTCTTCAAAACTATTTTCCCGCTCTTCAGTCCAGACAAACTTCTCTCCTTTTCTCATCAATTGCGTTAATGGCAAAGCCAAACGCGAGAAACCTTCAACAAACCTTCTATAATAACCAGCAAGTCCTAGAAAACTCCTAACTTCTGTCACATTGGTAGGTCTCAGCCACTTGGTGATAGCTTCCACCTTTGATGGATCCATGGTGATACCATCCGCCGATACAATGTGACCTAGGAAAGCCACTTGACTCAACCAAAACTCGCACTTAGAAAACTTCGCATACAACTTCTGCTGCCTAAGAATCTCTAAAACAATCCGAAGATGCTGCTCGTGTTCCTCCTTCGATTTCGAATACACCAGGATGTCATCAATGAAGACGATGACGAACTTGTCGAGATACTCGTGAAATACCCGATTCCTAAGATCCATAAAAATAGCAGGCGCGTTGGTCAAACCAAAAGGCATAACCAAAAATTCATAATGACCGTAACGAGTTCGAAACACAGTTTTGGGAATATCCTGCTCCTTCACCCGAAGTTGGTGATAACCGGACCTCAAATCTATCTTAGAGAAATGCTTCGCTCCTTGCAGCTTGTCAAATAAGTCGTCAATGCGCGGGAGAGGGTAACGATTTCGGATCGTAATACGATTAAGCTCGCGGTAGTCAATACAAAGACGCATGCTTCCATCCTTCTTCTTCACAAACAAAACAGGTGCACCCCAAGGAGAGACACTTGGTCGAATGAATCCATTCTCCAAGAGTTCCTGCAACTGCTCCTTCAACTCTTTTAGCTCAACGGGTGCCATACGATACGGAGCTTTGGAGATAGGTTCTGCACATGGAACGAGATCAATGCTAAACTCAACTTCCCTAGCCGGAGGAAGACCAGGAAGTTCTTCGGGAAACACGTTGGCAAAATCACGAACGATAGGAAGACTCTCGATGCTCGGAACTTCCAAAGAAGTATCTTTAATGGATGCCAGAAAACCAAGGCAACCATGGGAAATCAAAGTTCTGGCTTTCATAGCCGAGATGATCTTAACAGACCTAAGAGGTTGAGAACCGTGATAAACAAAGTCAGGTTGATGAACATTTCCAAAGATCACATCTCTGGCACTGCAATCAAGAGTAGCCTTATGGGCAGCCAACCAATCCTTTCCTAAAATAATGTCAAAATCGATCATATCGATCGGGAGCAAATTAGCGGGACGAACACCGTCATCAAAACGTAGGGGACAATTCACATATTCTCTATCAATAATTACATGGGTTTTCATTGGGTTGGAAATAGATATTTGATTAGTTAATGGAGTTGGGGTTATATTTAGTTTATTGGCAAGCGAATTAGATATGATGGAATGAGTGGCACCGGTATCAAATAATACGAAAACAATACGATCACCAATGTAAAGAAAACCGGTAATGGTACCTGAAGAATTCGCCGCCTGATCACGAGTAGTGGCAAACACACGACCTGAAGTGGGAGCTGACTTAGACGAATTCACTGGTACGATCCGCTTCTCCTGTGGACAATCCCTCACCTTGTGAGTGGTAGAGCCGCAATTGAAACAAGCACCAGTAGCCTTGTAGCAAACCCCCGGATGAGGCTTCCCACAAGTAGCACAAGATGGAGGAGGAGGCAATGCCTCAAAAGACTTCTTCTGACCAGAAGAACCCGAATGATAATTCTGCTGCGAACCCCGAGTCGACTGATCTCTGAGCTGACGCGAGTTGCTACTACCTTGACCCTGCCGGTCATTTCCATTTCTACCAGAAGTTCGCTGGTCTTGACTCCTGAAATCCTGACGCCTCCAATCATTTCCTCGGTCCTGACGACCCTGTCCTTTAAAGTCCACACGATTTCCATCCCTGTCTCTCTTATTCGAACTTCCTACAGCAGGATGCAACAATTCAATGTTACGAGCATCATTCGCAACTGCAGCAACATCCTCATATTCAGTGTTCACGATACGATCCAATACCCACTTCTTCAATGCCCACTTAAAGTGCTTAGCCTGACGCTGAGCATCCCCCGTAACATCTGGCCCAACAAAACTAGCCAACCTCATGAACCTCCGCATGAACTCCCCAGACGACTCTTGATCCAACTGACTAATAGTTCCATACTCTCGTTCGTACTTCTGTTGCTCAGACACCGGAATGTACTGCTTATAAAATATGCCAAAAAAATCCTCCCATGAGCAAGTATGCGCAAAATCCTCTTCCTGTGACTGAACATACGCTGTCCACCAACTCAGCGCATCACCCTCAAACTTAAATGTGGCCAAACGTGTCTTGAATTCGTCCGCACAACCCAAGACTCTGAACAGCTTCTCAACATGAGTGATCCAGTCCTCTGCCTCTGTGGGAGTGGCAGCAGACCGGAAAGAAAGAGGTTTGAGCTTATTGAACCTTTCGATCCAAACATGAATACCAGCAGGTGGAGCACCGACACCACCACCACTTGATGGACCAGCACCACTTCCTCCTGATGAACCCGCACCATTTCTGATGTCATTGGTGATTTGGGTCCTTAACTGAGGAAGAGCATCAGCCAAAGCAGCGGCTATCATGGCGTCGAAATCAGGGGCATCCTGTCCATCAGTGTACTGGGTAAAACGCGTATTCACCATCTGAATGATCACGAAAATGATTAGCAAAGATAGGAAGATTAAGCACGAATGGAAAGAAGAAACAGGATCCTAACGTCTACCCAAATCCTCACCAGTCAAATCCTAAGTCCTAAGGGTCAAATCCTAAGGTCCATATGACTCACAGGCCATGACATTATGTACTGCAGGCCTCAAAACCTTGCTTTGATACCATAAATTGTAACACCCCAACCCGCCAAGGGTAGAGATGTCACATTATGGTGTCAAATCAAAGCAAACATACATAATACACAGCGGAAGTCTTAAACAAATTCATTAAAGAATTCCAGCCAAACACGGCTTAAAACCAACATGAGTCAATGATAATAAATAAATCCAAGGAAATAAAGATGAAATGAAATCCAGTCTAATAAAGGTGGTAACTAAGGTAGAATCTTCTTCTAATCTCTACTCTCAATCCCATAGCAAAAATCCCAGCTTCTAGCTTAGATACCTGCCGCAGGAAAAGAAATGCGGCTGAGCTTAAAAAGCCCAGTGAACAGATATATACGATAAACAGAAACGAAAACAAATGAAGTGAACAAGTATATTGTAGTGAAATGGATTATATATATATATAAGTCAAAGGCAAAGAGTATAATAATATGAAATAAGAAAGGAAGAAATAAAAGATCCGTAATCCCCCACGAGCCCAAACAAACCAAATAATACCCAGAGAGGGGAGTCCTCTCAAATGTGAAGGACATGTATTGCACACAGCATCAATCACCGAACAATATAACCATTAATACAAACTCAAACCTAGGATGCATCCATACGCCCCCCAGACAATAATATAGGCCAATAATAAAATATAATGCACATGTTACAAACAATATGGGGACGGTGTGTAACATCACTCGAATACACTGGAGTCATGCCATTGGTGCATCAATGACACGGCCATGTTACCTTCATGGCTAGGCAACGAACTTGGCTCGGGTATCACACTGAAGGTCAAAGTCTAGGTCAAAACAGTCTAAGTCCAACTATCAAAGGTTCATGGCAAAGGGTATTTATCTAATCAGGTCAAAAGATCAAGAATAAGGAACATAGCAATGGCTTTGGAAAATCCTAAACGAAATCAATATCAACGAATCAAAAGAAAAACGAAGGCACCTTACTAAGAAGGGCAGAATATCCGTACCTTATTTCGAATGCAAGCAAACAAGAACTGAAAGAACTGAACGGATTAGGACTTCTCCTTCTTCACACCTAATGGAGTAGAAGAGAGTTACAATTGGTTCTTAAGTATTCCTTTTTAACTTGCCTTTCCATTTTAAGTAACTTCCCATTTTTAGCAGGTTTCCATATTTAGTAAGTTTCCTTATTTAGGAAGATTTAAGTATTATAACTTAGGTTAAGTCATAAATTAAGAATATTATGGACATAAGGTACATTTTAACAATTCATAATAGTTCAGGGTTAATTATGACAAGTTTCCATAACTTAGGGTTTTAATTGAAAAATATATCAAAGTTAAGGGTTTAAAATGAAACTATTACAAATTACTA
Organism: Artemisia tridentata subsp. tridentata; assembly: GCA_021014915.2. Taxonomy (NCBI): domain Eukaryota; kingdom Viridiplantae; phylum Streptophyta; class Magnoliopsida; order Asterales; family Asteraceae; genus Artemisia; species Artemisia tridentata. Next base: position 206,897,859 of record CP139507.1, read on the forward strand.
GTTTTAACACATAATGGATTCAGAATCATACTTTAGTCCTTTAAGTTTCATTAGTTACACCCATTTAGTTACAAAAGTTACAAAATGAACCTTATAGTTACATAATTTACAATTTAACTCTCACTATATTTATAATTACATCATAAGCCCTTATACTTTCTAAATTACAGAATATAACCTCACATTTATCACATGGTACGAATTACACCTCCATGTTTCACTTATTTACACAATTAGTCCCTTTAGTTTACAAATGTTACAATTTACATCTTTACTTTATTTTAATTACATAATAGCCCCATAAATACCCAAAATTACTTATTACCTCCCTAATAGTATTATTTACACAAAATAATCACAAGTTCTCTGAATTTACACTTTTAGTCCCTCTAATTAATTTATTTGTAATTCGAACCATAATTAAATAAATAATTCATGCTCTTGTAAATTTTACACATAAGGACCTTGATGCGTGGTTTTGTAACCTTACAACAGGTTTTACCTCTCGAGGGATCTCAAGAGGCTTACAACCCCACCAGGCAGTGTACCTGACCGATGTAGTATAGTGTAGTGGTAAGTACGGGGGATTGATCGTTCTCCACAGGGAATAGTGTTCGTTAGGTGTGAAAGACTACTCTAATTAGGTCTAAGGGTTGAGGAAGATTCTTTTTATGTTTTTATAATTTTTTATGAAAGCAAGTAAAATCTCGGGTTTGAAAGAGTGGGCGGAATTAGTTGCTAGTCAACTAACCCAAAATTACTACGGATGCAAATAAAATAAAATAACAAAAATGAAAATGTTGGTGAGAAACTTATGTGTAGAGAAATGTGTTTACTTAGATTTCCTTACTCCCTAACTATCTTTTACCGGTTAATTAGTGTGTATTAGTCGCGTGGATGACGGGTGTATTCCTTAATACCATTCGTGGGGTGGCGTACGTACTTCCCCAACTCTACAAGCTCCTACTTCACTCCTATGTCGAGCCGGCTAGGAAGCTCCTAACATGGGATCACTAGAATTCGCTTGTGCATTAAATACAACCATAAAAACCTTTAGTACGCATTTGGTTCATGTTTCTTAAGACGTTCAAGCAAGTTACCGAATAGGAAGTTAGCCAGTTTTCTTAAGCCTAACATAGATAAACAATCATCCAATACAACTAATAACACACTAATAACCAATAATCAATAGCTAGGTTTCATTAGATCTAAGCAAACACAAGATAAATCTAGCCTAACATGTTAAACAAAAGACAAGAATAAGATAGAATCAAACAACACATAGACATATTGAATGATTAATTGATAACTTATCTTTCAATGTAACATGGAAGATCTCAAGGCAAAAAGCCTTGAAAAAGAAGCTAAAATCGTCTTAGGGTTTTCTCCCAAAATTCCACACACTAAGTTCTACACTAATGACAAAAAATTAGAAAACTATATATAGATTTTTGGATCTGACGGCATCACCTTATGGATTGTGACGCCGTCACCTCGCCGCTTCTAGGGTTCCCGGATGACCTTCTTGACGCCGTCCCTCTTTAGCTCTTCAAAAATCCATTCTGGCTTATCAAGGCTTGACGCCGTCAGCTATTGAACGTGACGCCGTCCCTCTTTGATTTAAGCCGTGACGCCCTTGATCAAGTTAAAGCGTGACGCCGTCAGAATTCACATGCTATTTTCACTGGCTTATCATGAGTAAATTTCACGTCCACTTTTTCTTGCCAAGGCATGACGCCGTCCAGGGTAAATTGTGACGCCGTCAAAGGTAACTTTTAGCCGATTTTTGAGACTTTGTCGTTTTCTTCACTTTTATGCTCCAAAAACGTCCAAAATGCCTCCTTTTCCAGATTTCTCCTCAAAAGTACCTAAAATGACAAAAGGAACGATTTAGGGCAATATTTGATCAAATAAATACGATTTAGGGCTTAAATGACCCCTTAAAAGCGGTACACTTTTCGCTTCATCAAATACCCTTACACTTGAGATTTGCTTGTCCTCAAGCAAATGCGCTTTTATTCTAATCAAAATACAAGTTAGGGGTCATTTAATGCAAACATAAAAGTAATTACAACAAATAATCGTTCCACTTCAATCATAATAAGCACGGAGATTATAAACTAGCACCTCACAAGTAGTGTTTAGATACTCACATCTCTCAAGTGTCATCAAAATAAATCTCATAAATGAAAACGGATAATATTTCTCACTACCTGTCATAGCAAATAGATTACCATAGGCTTGGGAAAGGATCGAAAACCTCCTCCACTAGGCGTAAGCACCAAAGATAAACTATCAAAGAGGGCTTTTAAATGGGTTATAACGTTAGGTGTAGGGAAAAGGAAAACACGGTTTTGTTGGATAAAGGATATTTTTCTGGTGGCGAGTTAAAGATCTTGATCAATTACATGTACTATACAATGTTGCTAAGCCAAGACTCGACTCGATTTAAGCAAATGAAAGAAAATAACAAAACATAAACATAAAATAAACATAAAATGAAACGGGATGGTAGTCCGTATGTTTTTTCTATTTTTCATTTTCTCATTTTTTTTGTATTTTTCTTAATTTTTTCGATTTTTTTTTTTTTTTTTTTTTTTTTTTTTTTTGCATACACTCTTGCCCTACCATCCAAAATAATACATCATAGGGGCGTTGCATTCCCCTTACACTTGAATTTTTACATAACTTTACAAATAACTATTCTAATGACTCGAATTAAGATAATTGAAAAACTTGGAGTACTTTTAAAATTATTAGCACATATGGGGGTAATAATGATGTTCTTCCCCATTACTCCATTACACTAGTACTTTACCCATGAGTCCCAATCGTCCCAAAACAATATGTACAAGGATATGACTCGACTTAGCAACCATGTAATCAATTAGATAATTAACTTGGGTTTTAAACAAATGTTGTAACAATAATGCACTAAAAATGAGTGCATACAAGGTAGGCTAAGGCGATTTGGGTGTACATTTAAGTGGGGTGTAACAAATTCTTCCTTTAAGTAAAATGCTTAAAGGTTGAAACGAAAAGATAGGCTCTGAGGGGTGTACTAGGGGTATCGTGTACTAAAAATGAGTACAACGCAAAGGGTGTGGGGGAATTACTTGACCAATGTAGCCAAAGTAATTATAACAAAAACACAGGTGTAAAACAATGGGTTAATCCTAATGCCTCTTATCATGTAGTAAATCTAACTACACGAATGTAGTCTCACTTGTGGCCTCGGAATGGTCCTAACGCAAGTTCTAGAATCTAAGTGCTACCGGTACACACATCATAGCATAAATGCTTTTCCTACCAATTCTAGGGGCGAACCTCACATATTTGGGGGTGGAAAATTTTTTAGTGGTACGGTTTTTGTGCTAGTCATATAACTCCTATCCGTGAGACGCTCATTAAGATCAAAGTTTCACTCCTAAATGTTGTAAAAAAATTATAGATTTGGCACTAAAATTGCCCTAACAGGTATTTCTCTCAGTTTTATTACACATCAACTATTAAACAAACAAAAATCAAGCGTAATAGCATTCTCTAAAAATCGTATTTTTACCCTCCCTTACACTTAAGATGAACATTGTCCCCAATGTTCAAATAACAAGATGTAAAAGCATAAAGTAAAAGAATGAAATTAAATACTCCCCTGATTCGCTCGGTGGATAATGAAATTACACGGTTAAATCTTCCTCCAAAGAGAATGTTGAAGCTCCATGACTAATGCATCGCCATAAGCTTGATTCAAAACATTTCCTTGTCCAAAATAACCTGTTAAACCTGAGAAAACAAACACGAAAACCTGCATAACATTGGCGGGATAAAATCTATATATAAGGATATAATGCTTGTGGAATGATGACTTTGCAGATTCCTGGAGATTATAAGTTGGAGATTTTAATAAAAACTTTTTAAAAACAAAACTTTCAAAAATTTCTGAAAATTAAATCTGACGCCGTCATGTTGTAATGCCTGACGCCGTCAGAAATGATCTGACAGAATTCTCATGTTAAGTTTCCGGAAAATTTCTGAAAAAAAAAAACCTATACCTTACTTCCTGGAATTCCTGCAAAACTTCATTATGACTCGATACAAGCATTTGACTCAAACAAATACTAATATGCATGCTTATATCTCATTGTTATCGTTCATGTTCAATCTTGTTCTTAAAAACAAATTTGGATTTCCCTTACACTTATCTTTTGCAAAATACCTTTATATGTAGTTAAGACGAAGTTAAAAACAAAATAAAGCATTTTCACAATTTATATTTGAGACATGAACAGTAAACAAAAAGAATAAGAAATGCATACGGAAACAAATAAAATTAAATAAACAAACAATCAAACAAATAAAGCAAATAAAGCTTGGGTTGCCTCCCAATAAGCGCTTGTTTTTGTTCGAGTCACGAGCCTGACTCTACCCTTATTTAACAAAAATAGGGGAGGTTTTCCCTACACTTAGGATTAAGTGCGGATGGAAGTAGCGATACACACCAGCTCGGTAGGAGTATGCCACGTGAGGAAAGAGTGGTGGATGAATTATATGCTCAAAGGGGTGTGCTCCTTTCATCATAACCTTACCTAGTTCACTTTGGTCAATGGGTGAGTTAAAGTGTTCTCCTAAAAAGGGATCATTTTCTAACAACTTCGAGAGACTCCTAATTGGGAATCCATCTTGACCCAATAGACCCGGTTTAAACCCATAATGTTTCTTGTGATCAATCATGAATGGGTGATGTAAGTATGTAAGGTCATGGTTCACTCCTATATTAGATACCACTCCACATGGCCTAGAGTCTACTACCTTTATCCTAAGACTACCCGGACTATATGGTTTGATGGGTGGATCGGGACCTATTTCAATTCCTAAATTCACATCTAAGGATGGAAGATTAGGTAACGGTTTTGGTTGAGGCTCCGGTTCATCAAAACTAGGAACTTCCCTAGAACTAAGAGAAAGGTTATCACTACAAGTATTCAAACCTATATCCTCTAGTGGTGCTTGTTCCAAGGGTTCTACCTCCATCGGAATTCCTAAAGTTTCTTCTACATCTTCCGGGTAAGTCACGGGCGGTGTGTGTGCCTCAAGTGATGGTAGGACTTGTGGGGTACTTTGTGGGCTTGGATTATCCACCTCATCCTCCATTTTATCTAGATTACCTATGTGTTTGTTTTGTACTATGATGTTACATGACATCCACTTAGGTATCCCAAAATAGTCATCCCCAGACAAACTTGTTTCATGATCCTTGGAATTTGTGGTCAATTGACTTGTACTAATGTTTGTTGGGTTGTCTACTCTATAATAATACTGGGCACAATCTTCAATGGCATCCCATGCTTCTTCAGCATTTAATTCCCTAAAGTCCCTATTGGCAAAATCATTAATGCACATTTGGTCATATCGGTCGACACGATTGAAAAAGATTTGGGTTAGGGATGCTAAATCGAAGCTATGATGAGGGACTATTCGGAGTAAGTTTTTAAAACGAGTCCATGCATCATATATGGGTTCATCTCGATATTGGTTGAACATCAAGATGTCATTAGGGGCAAATGGAATTCGTGGTGGGTAGTATGGTGGATTCGCGTACTCCATAATGGTGAACGGAAGAGTCAATGGAATGGTTTTTACGAACAAAGACACAAAGAAAAGATAGACTACGGGAAAGCTAATAAAAAGAAAATAAAAATCTCACTAAGATAGGAATCTAATGAGTAGACCTAATAAAAATAAAATTTCAACCTAAGCAATAACTACTCCCCGGCAGCGGCGCCAAAAACTTGATGCGTGGTTTTGCAACCTTACAACAGGTTTTACCTCTCGAGGGATCCCAAGAGGCTTACAACCCCACCAGGCAGTGTACCTGACCGATGTAGTATAGTGTAGTGGTAAGTACGGGGGATTGATCGTTCTCCACAGGGAATAGTGTTCGTTAGGTATGAAAGACTACTCTAATAGGTCTAAGGGTTGAGGAAGATTCTTTTTTTATGTTTTTATATTTTTATGAAAGCAAGTAAAATCTCGGTTTTGAAGGAGTGGGCGGAATTAGTTGCTAGTCAACTAACCCAAATAACTACAAATGCAAATAAAATAAAATAACTGAAAATAAAATGTTGGTGAGAAACTTATGTGTAGAGAAATGTGTTTACTTAGATTTCCTTACTCCCTAACTATCTTTTACCGGTTAATTAGTGTGTATTAGTCACGTGGATGACGGGTGTATTCCTTAATACCATTCTTGGGGTGGCGTACGTACTTCCCCAACTCTACAAGCTCCTACTTCACTCCTATGTCGAGCCGGCTAGGAAGCTCCTAACATGGGATCACTAGAATTCGCTTGTGCATTAAATACAACCATAAAAACCTTTAGTACGCATTTGGTTCATGTTTCTTAAGACGTTCAAGCAAGTTACCGAATAGGAAGTTAGCCAGTTTTCTTAAGCCTAACATAGATAAACAATCATCCAATACAACTAACAACACACTAATAACCAATAATCAATAGCTAGGTTTCATTAGATCTAAGCAAACACAAGATAAATCTAGCCTAACATGTTAAACAAAAGACAAGAACAAGATAAAATCAAACAACACATAGACATATTGAATGATTAATTGATAACTTATCTTTCAATGTAACATGGAAGATCTCAAGGCAAAAAGCCTTGAGAAAGATGCTAAAATCGTCTTAGGGTTTTCTCCCAAAATTCCACACACTAAGTTCTACACTAATGACAAAAAATTAGAAAACTATATATAGATTTTTGGATCTGACGGCGTCACCTTATGGATTGTGACGCCGTCACCTCGCCGCTTCTAGGGTTCCCGGATGACCTTCTTGACGCCGTCCCTCTTTAGCTCTTCAAAAATCCATTCTGGCTTATCAAGGCTTGACGCCGTCAGCTATTGAACGTGACGTCGTCCCTCTTTGATTTAAGCCGTGACGCCCTTGATCAAGTTAAAGCGTGACGCCGTCAGAATTCACATGCTATTTTCACTGGCTTATCATGAGTAAATTTCACGTCCACTTTTTCTTGCCAAGGCATGACGCCGTCCAGGGTAAATTGTGACGCCGTCAAAGGTAACTTTTAGCCAATTTTTGAGACTTTGTCGTTTTCTTCACTTTTATGCTCCAAAAACGTCCAAAATGCCTCCTTTTCCAGATTTCTCCTCAAAAGTACCTAAAATGACAAAAGGAACGATTTAGGGCAATATTTGATCAAATAAATACGATTTAGGGCTTAAATGACCCCTTAAAAGCGGTACACTTTTCGCTTCATCAGACCTCATCTAATAATTTTTATACAATTGTACTGACCTAATTAACATTATAAAAATAACCTTTAAGTTTCAAAGTTGGCAAAACTAGTCCTTGTTATTTATTTAGTAAATCGTATAACATGATAAATTCACAAACCCTAACCCTAGCTTAACCACTAATCATGCAATCATTATCTCACCATTAGTTTGCATTAAATGACCTGTTTCAAATTACCAAACCCTAACCCTAATGTGCCCTAGGGTTTCTTTCTATTTTTAATCCATTCGATACATATATACGATTATACAATAATTATATACGATCGATCTAAGCTTCTATAAATCAAACAAGTATTTTTCCCAGATCATATATGTCGTATAGTGTCTAAAATACATAATTACAACACCTAAATAAATCGTATTACGCGTTATAGATTTAATGTACGTTTTAGCTCTCAAAATTTGGTACGACTTATATAGCATGCATGATTTGTTATATATGATTTATTTAGGTCTTATATGATCATACCAACATAAGAAAAATATAACATGCATAATCAAACGTGTAAAAGGGATAGTATAAAATTATACCTCTCGCTAAGCTTTAATCGACAAAACAAGTGTCCAGCGATCGAACCAACTATTGTTACGACCTCCAACTAATTTTCTAAGCTTCTTTAGGTTATGAAGGACTCCAGAAAAATAACACATGAATTTTATCTGATCGAATGAGAGCTAATCGATTTTTGTAAAGGGTTATAAGGGTTTCGGTTTGTGTTATATATATACATAAATTATAAAAATGTGTTTAGATGATAAAGATCAATGAATTTTGGCCCAAGCAAGCCTAATTAAGGTCAAATACTGATTATGATCTTTTCCTAAATTTATTAGTAATTATCTTGCATTTTATATAATTTAATTTGATTTAATAATTATAATAATACACGAAATATATGTATATCCGGTCAAATAATTATTTTACAAATTTTTGTACATTTCTAAATGTTAAATTGTGGTTATAAAAATTATTTGGCTTCATATCTAGTTCATTCCCGAAGGTTTGGAATTTATTTGGCGATTTTTAAGCTTTTAAATAAATTTTTGAGATTGTAGGGGTATTTTGGTCTTTTTGCACATTTTGGATTTTTAGGTATTACATTAGTTATG
>CP139507.1:206906320-206954030 GCA_021014915.2 Artemisia tridentata subsp. tridentata
GCCCAACTTTTGTATTTTGTACACAACACTTACATAGTGTAAGGTTTTAATTTATTTAATTTGTCGGTTAACTTTTGGTTTTAATTACCTTAAGTGAAGTTCAAATAATGTTACTTACTAAATTATCATAAGTTCTCAAAATTTAAATTTAGAGGGCATTTTAGTCATTTCAGATTGTGTTAAATTTGGGGTTTTACAACTTCCTCCCCTCTTAAAAGAAATTTTCGTCCTCGAAAATTGAAGTCGCAAAGTTAAACGAAGTCGTAGCAAGTCGCAAAAGATCATCACAAACATTTTTACGCCCGAGGAGGTTCCTCCAAAAAAGCTCTTCAAAACAAATGGTTTCTCATGATTCGATCAAAAACAAGGTGGTTTCAGGTTTCTCAGAGGAGACAAATTAGGTTGCTTCAGATCAAAAGAACCATACGATATAAAATGGATGATAGGTGAGTCTTCTGAAAAGCTTATATGAAATACGAACAGAATTTCAAATCAGATTAACTGTACCATCAGTAGAGAGCTCTACAAGGAGTTTAAGATATATAACTGAGGTCAACAGAATGCAATACGAGAGTTCAAACTCATCTAGATATCTAAGGAACGAAAACAGAACATATGCCTAGGTAGAATGAACCTAACGTTTCACAAATCACGGTAATCCAACGGAGATTAGATTCTAAACTTCTTAGGTACTCCCCAAGATATCCTATGTCCACAATGAGTGCACGTTATATGGTGTAAGTATTATCACGTTGATCAGGCGTCATAATACTAGCACCACATAATTATGCCTTCATGATGATCATACTTTATCTCAAGTCGTAATCAAAACCACCTATCTTAATCCACCTAGTACTTCTATAGTCATCAAAAGTCAACCAAAATCGAATGCCAAAGTCATGAGGGAAAACAAAACTATTCGCACGAGTATCAAAATCCCAGATAGCCAAATGGAAGTGAGACTGCATGTCTTCATCAGCTCCAGGTTCGCCATCTTGACTAGAATTTCTTCTTCTGCATCGCCAACACTTCTGCTTTGTAAGGAATGTCTTCACTCTTCAGGGTAGTCTCCATTGTCGTCAGCTCCAGGTCAGACAAAGAACATCGTTCTCTTAACAAATATCCATCTCCCAGAATGCACAAATGATCGTCAAATTTCTAATAAGGTGCAAAAATGATTTTCATGCTCTTCCTCGTCTCCAAATGTACAATTAAGTCATACAATGACCATTTGCCCAAGTACTTACGAGAAAATATCATTTATCAAATTCACGAAACAGTCAGAGCTTTAGCTAATACCATTAGCGTCACTAACCGTCATAGTAATTGTTTACGAATATGGGGATCGATTCCAAGAATAGGCTCAATTCATCAGAAGGAAACTTCACGCTCTGAAATTAAACAACCACATAGTCGTTTCAGGGTGGAGGAATATTGGTTCCTAACAGTATTACGACTCAGCTTCCTGTAATCGATACATATCTCCAGTCATCATCCTTCATAATCGCGAACGAAACTAAAACACGCCCAGAAAATACACTTATGTAAACTCACTTCCTGGTCTTCGGTTGCTACTCTTCTCGGTTGCTCCAATCAATTGGTATGATCCGAAAGACATCTTCGTTTAGTGACTAGAAATCTCTCGGCATCATGTCAAATCCTACTTCACGCTCCGATGGAAAATTTTTGGTGGTTCTACCAGGAATCATATTCAGAAAACGCAGGGTGCCAAATAACGTTCAATAAAAGGTTCATAAGACGACTCAAAGTGCCAAATAGCTTCCAAGATAAGGTTCATTCATTGGTGTACGAAATGGTTTCTAAGAAAAACTTCATAACCGCTAAATTAACAAAAGAGACTCCAGAGTAATAGTGATAGCAGAGGGTTTATCAATCGGTAATCATGGTAGGGAGTTCAAAATTGTTACAAACGTTAAAGGTGAGACATAGAAAGGAAATTGTCCATATTTGAAAGCTCAATCAGCCGATTCCTTGTCAGAATAAAATTGAAGAAAACTATCCCAAGATAGACGGATCACAAATCAAATCTTTATCATTTAAAAGTGGGGGAAAACATTTTATACTCGTGGTTACACACCACAAGACTTCTCATAGGGCAGAGATGGGTGAAACGAAATCAATTAGTGTCGGAAGATTGATAGTTACTTAGCAAAAGCAAGAGACAAATAAGAGGATACATCAAGTACGCCATTGCTAGGGGGATTCTCAGAATGATCGAAGAGGCATCAAAATGATTAACGAAAGGATCAGGGGTCAGAGTCAATATCTGAAGATAAGGATCAATTAGTGTCAGGAAATTACTATGCAGTTCTCAAATCCTTCCGGATTTAATCAGATTCAAATTTCAGGTGGTGTAAGGTGTGAGCTTTCAATTTCCAAAAGTGATATCAATCGGATCTAACCAAAAGTAAGGCACGAATCAGAGTGATGCGGAAGCAATGATACTTAACCAAAAGCCTTATAGTCTACCCATTCCTCACTGGTCAGAACTTAAGTTCCTATAGGGAAATCCTAAAGCAAATTCTTACAGGTTATCTTATGAGCGCCTACAGGGAAACTTAGTGGTCCAAACTACATAGGTCGAGGGTAAATGTATTACGAGTCGCAGCCTGTAGCTCTGATACCATAATTGTAACACCCCAACCCAATAAGGGTAAAGATGTCACACTAATGGCTTCACATCAGATCAAAACAAAGCATACATTTCAAGTAATACAAAAATTCTCAAAGGTTACAAATGAAATTCTGAAATTTACAAGGTTACAACGGAAACAAAAGCTAAACACTAAGTCTGCAAAAGCAACTCCTTCTAATGGTCTCTACTTCAGAATACTATCAAAGTCTTCTAAGTCCAAAGGTCTCTCCACTCAAACCCAGCTTCCAACTACGAACCTGCCGCAGGAAAAGAAATGCGGCTGAGCTTAAAAAGCTCAGTGAACAGATACATAAACAAAGTAATGATAACGAAACAGAAATAAGGTATGGTGCAATGGAAAATATCATAAGGTATAACAATGAAGAGGTGTAAAGAAAATAGAATAGGATAGTAATCCACCACGAGCCCAGAAACAGATCATATCATATCGTAACCATAAATCTTCAAATCATATAGAGGGGAGACCTCTCAGATAATCAGATAATATGAGGGGTGTCCTCATTCTTCAAATGGAGTAGCTAGCTCCCAGAAATTGTGAAGGGCATGTATAGCACACAGTACCAATCACCAGAACAGAAATCATATCATATATAGTTAAATCCACTAAACAGAACAGATCTAGGATGCATCCATACGCCCCCCAGAACAAATCATATTGGCCATAATAACAGTAGTGCGCACATATCAGAATCAGAATGGGGACGGTGTAACCAAATCACTAGGGCTACACACTAGTCATGCCAGTGGTGCATCACAGACACGGCCATGTTACCTTCATAGCTAGGGTCACAAATTTTGGCTCGGGTATCAAACTAAGAGTCAGACATCATATCAAATCAAAGTGTCATAATCAAGGTTCATAACAGATGGTCCATAACAGATGGTTCATAACAGATATATCAGATGTAATGCCAAAGGTCCAAATCAGAGTTTATCAGATTAGAGTATACAAAGCAAAGGATCATGTCAAGGGTTCACAACAAAGGGAACATAGCAAAGGCTTTGGGAATCTTAAACGAATCAGAAATTAAAATCATATCAAGGGAATAAGACACCCTTACTGAGAAAGGGCAGAGTATCTGTACCTTATGCGAATCAAACAATTAAAATAAGAAAGCACCGGAGATAGAGAATCACTCCTTCTTCACCGAACCTATACAAATTAATGATCATGCTTATTATTAATAACTTATTTTAAATCAGATTACTTGTTTTAGTCGGCTTTCCATTTTTAGTAACTTTCTATTTTTAGTAACTTGCTATATCTAGTAACGTTCTATTTTTAGAAAGTTTCCCGAAATAGTAATTTACTTTTAGGTGATAATAATATTTAAGGGTCAAAATGACAATTATAATAGTTTAGGGTTAATCATGCCAACTTAATAACTTCAAGACTTTATATGATAAATATTGTAGTTTAGGTTTTATTATAACAACTTATTATGGTTTAGGGTTAAATGTGTAATTTACGAAAGTTTAAGGTTCATTTATGACAATTTTAAAAGGTCTTCTCATTACCCTTTTATGAATCACAACAAGGCTCAACTACCCTACTATACCAGCCTGTACCCATGACTTTGAGCCCCTTTTTCATGCAGTTGTACCATGCTTTAAAACTGCTCCTGACCCATTTTAACGCCACATACACTCGCATAAAATCATACATTTGTAGTTCTTGATTCGAATGACCCACAAACATTTTACACATATTTTTCTTTTGTTAAAATATGACATGCATGCATGCTTTCCAGCCCCTAACAGTTCACACATTAAACACACACATAAGGAGACGAACAATGAAATATCAGAATTAAAGAACTTGACTTTCTACTCTTTTCTGTTTTCGAATGCCCCTTTCATTCACGTAAATACATATGTACGCCCACTCCTTTATTTCTTAAGTTTTATTCCAGGTTTAGGTTAATTATAAGAGATCAGCAATGGTTTTTAATGACCAGCTTAAATATGTGTATCACAGAAGATTCGAAAGCAAAACAGAACAAAGATCGACGTGTATATATAGGTTTCATAGTTCATGACTTCATGTGACGTTTCCTTGTTCATAAGTATAACAGATAGCGAGGCCTATATATCACATATTAGCTTGATTATAAAGCTTTATGTAACATGTTATTACTTCTGATGTATGTGTCGAACGGATAGAGCAAACAAAGAAGGATGATCAAGATACCTTTGGTCGAATTATATGAATGAAACAAGGAACAAGAACCGAACCACACTCGAACCAAAACCCACGATTCTCAGCTCTGGCCAAACCAGAATTTGCCACAACCCTTTGCTACTTTCGAACCACAAACACCCACAATCGTAGCCTCTTACGGAACACCATCGAGCCTCCTATGCTCCTTCTCGATCGAACAGGAAAAAGGTATGGTGGTCGCCGCTATGTTTGTTTAGGTAGTTAGGGTTTTGAAGTTTAATATTTGTGTTAAATATGTTTAAGAGCTCGGTTACAAAGTCAAACGAGTGGGGTGTTTGATGAGAAAGAAACGTGTATAGCATTTGTGATGGCATAAATTTCGGTAATTGATTTGTTACAATGATGTGTGATTGATTGCTTTCGTGATTTATGGGCTGAAACAAAGGGAGGTCGGTTATGGGGAATAAAGAAAAAGGAAACCGAATATCTTGATAAGGAATGAATCAATTTAATTTTTTTTTTTTTTTTTGGGCTTGTGATGAATTAAATAAAACAATGTTATCTCTTTACATAGGCCGAAGATTTGGAAACTTAGACAAATAATATGGATTGACTAATGTGGCATAAGCATAGAGAATTATTTATTTTGTACATATTACTTACATAGTGTAAGGTTTTAATTTATTTAATTTGTCGGTTAACTTTTGGTTTTAATTACCTTAAGTGAAGTTCAAATAATGTTACTTACTAAATTATCATAAGTTCTCAAAATTTAAATTTAGAGGGCATTTTAGTCATTTCAGATTGTGTTAAATTTGGGGTTTTACACCTAATACCCCAGTTTTGGCCAAAATTTTAAATTTTTTTCATTTGGTGGAAGTGCTTTGCACTAACACAACAAATGGTTATCAGTTTACCATGTCTAACCCACATTAGGACTTGCTAATCCGAGAGCAAACGGCTCTAGGTAAAGATGTCTTAAATCCGTTTATGGCTTACAATTTGCCAAAAATTGTATGGTATTCGACTCACCATATCTTTTATAGTGAAGGGTTGGCTAGCCCGCAAGGTTATGGCTTGTGGTAAAGGCATTAGAATACCATGATTGGTAATCAGCTCACCAAAGATAATAACTGTATTTTATCTAAGAGTTGGCTAGTCCAGAAGCAAACGGCTTTTGGTAAAGACAAATCAAATCCGTTGACAGCTGATGGTTTGCTCAAAATCATTTGGTTATTAATGTACCAAAGTATCATACTAAAACATTGGCTACTCCAGAAGTAATGGCTTTTGGTAAAGAGACATAAAATCCATTAAATTTTCATAAAAGATTACTAGGGACTAGCAATAGTTTAGTGTGGGGGATTGATGAGTGTCTAAATACTCATCATTTTATTCCCATTTAAACTGCAAAAACAGCCAAAAACACTTTGAAAAGTCACATAATGCTACAAATATCCATAGAATGTGCTTTTATATGATTCAGGTACAAAATGATTGAAAACAGGTGAAAAACAGGCAAAGTTTACAAAATTGGCAGTTTCAGTCCCTGAAGTTTCATAAGTTGGCAGAAATAGTCCCTGGTATTCAAAAGTGGAAAACTTACATCTATGGTCCTTGTACTATTCATCTATGGCAAGAATGACCCTTGGAAATAGTTTTGGATTTTGGCAGCATTGGTCCTTTGATTTTTATGAAATTACACAAATGGTCCCTAAAGTTTAAACCTTTAAACTTTAAACTACAAATATTGGATCAAACTAAAACCCTTAACCCATAAATAAAACCCAACCTAAACTAAACCCAGCCCAAACCATAAAATAAACCCAAGCCCAATCATTTAACCCATGACCCGACCCACCTATTAGCTAAATATCGGGGTCAAACAAAACCCAGACAAGTCAAACATGTCTTCTTCAAAACCACCCCGCCAAATACCACAAACCCAAACCAGGGATACCACCCTTATCCCTGCTATTTCCCTGATTCACGCTTCCTTTCCCCTCCTCTTAGCTACTCACACCTCACCCCCACATGGTCAGAAAGAGTTAAAAATCCCACATGCCCATTTCCCGCCAAAAATAGATTTAACACCTGAGATGAATTGAGAGCAATTGGACGAGTGCGATTTAATCAAGATTGATCAAGGAAGCTTCTGAGATATCTATATAAAGAAATGAAGGCCAGAAGAAATAGTTGTCACCAGTTTTAGACCATTCGTAGTGTAAAACTTTACTTATTGCATTGTTTCAGTTGAAATTTCAGTTTGATTATCAATTCAAGTGTGTTTCAAGTCTTTTGACTTAAATTACTTCTGTTCTGTACTAATTTTACAAGTTAATGAAATTTCAAAGTTTTCAAGTTTATTGCTAAGTTCGAATCAAGCTAAGTGTTAATCAAATAGCCTATTATCTATTTTTATAATCTCAGTTAAGCTTATTATAGCTTAGTGTGAGCTTATTGTAGTTCATATCTGTTCTAATTCAAGAAAACCAGAAAAGTCAACAAAAGTCAACAATCCAGTCAAATAAGCAATAAGGTGGGAATAAGCTGTACTGGAAAGTTTAATTGGGTTTATAGCTTGGTCCTGACAAGCTAAGCTTATCTCTGATCACTTTCCTTTGTCTCATATTCCAATACAGTTGTAAGCCATTTTTCAAGTTTTTACATTAATTTCCATATTACTGTATTACTGCTTATTTTTAGCTTATTTCTCTAATTTTCTGCTTATTAATAGTTTATAAGTGTATTTCTTCTGTTTTATCAGTTTTATATAAGCCTTTTTTTTACTTGCTTAAAAATCAGTTAAAAAGCCAAAAATAGCCACATATTATTTAACTTATTGTATTGCTTATTTCTATATTAAAAGTTGTTAATTACAGTCAAAATAAGTTAGTTAATCTATAGAAATCAAAAATTATAAGTTACTTTTGTCTGTGCTAGTTTAAATCCAACACAGAACACCATAAAGTAGTGTTTGGTTTAAGCTTATTTTCTGGCCATTTGAGCTTGTACTGTTCATTGACCATAAGATAAGTTTTGATCTTGCATTTAATAGAATAGAGGGTTAATATACAAATATGTTACTAAACTTTCCAAAAAAGTTCGCCTAAGTTACTAAACTTTCATTTTGTTCACTTAGGTTACTGAACTTATAATCAAATGTCATGGTTTTTACAAGTGTTGGTAGGAGTGACTTAATCGTATATTTTTTGATATGTTAAGTAACATAAATGTCATGTTTTTACAAGTTCAATGTTGTTTATGAATATTTTTTATAAGTTCAGTGACCCCAAATGTCATGGTTTATAAGTTCAGTAACCTAAGTGAACAAAATGAAAGTTCAGTAACTTAGGCAAACTTTTATGGAAAGTTTAGTAACATATTTGTGTATTAACCCTAGAATAGATAAGCTATTAGTGTCAAGTGTTAAGTTTATTTAAGTGCTTTTAAGGTTTTTAGCCTATTGGTGCTATAGTAGGTGCTTAACTGCCCTTTTTAAGCTCCAATAAGCTGAGGCTTATTTAGTGTTTCTTTTTGGCATAAGTTGGTGTGTTTTAGTGTGTTTAGTGCAATTCCAAGTTTTGGTTTAGTGTCGTTAAGAATTGCATGAGTTAGATTCAAACGTTCTTCACTGCTGCATCATTTCTATTTCTGCTTTTATCAGCTTTTTCTTTTGATTTTATCTGCTTATTCAGTTGGTATCTCTGCATGATTTTTGTTTCTTTTAGTAGTATGCTAGTTAAAATTAATCTGTTTGAGCTTATTTGAGCATTTTGAGCTTATTTGTTAGTTTATAATTGGCCTGCAAGTAGCCCATTTGAACCTGATCCACCCCTGCACATTTGCCCTGCTCAGCTTTTTCATTTTTCACCATCTGATCTAGGCACTAATTAGGGTTCAATTGGGGTGTTTAAATTGGGGCTTTTAGTGTTTTTGTATAGCCAGTAGTACTAGCAAGGTTTTGCCCCCATAAATTCCCACTTATCAGCTTATTTTAAGTGCTTATTTTGCTCTGCAAATTGGGGTCTCAACTGTCATTTATGCATAAAAAGTGAAACTGCCCAAGTGATTATTTTGCTTATTCAGTGAGTTAAGCTGTTTGATTTAAGTTATTTTATGCTTAATTAAGTTGTTTAAACTAGTTCTGAGCTTTTGGTAATTTTTAGAGCTTTTTAGCTTATTTTTGTGCTTATTGCCAAACTGCTTTTCAGCCCATTTACTTATTAGGGCTTAGATAACATGTAATTTTATTTTTCCTAGGTTCAGAATATTATTTTAGACTTATCTTGAATTTTTCAGAATTTTCCTCAGTCATTTCCTATTTTTAATCCTTTTTAATTAGTTTTAATAGTTTTTAATTCATATTAAATAAAATAAAAATCAGAAAAATATAATTTTAATTTCTAAAATTTTCTTTTATTATTTAGGATTTAAGAAAAATAATTTTACACTTGTAGGATTAGTTTTCTAATATTTCAGTTTTTATCCCGTTTTTAGATTTCCCGTTTTGCGTTTTTTAAATATAATTTGTTAATCTTTATTTTCTTTTGAGAATTTGTTTCTCATTTGTCAATTAGAATATTAAAAAATCAAAAATCTCATATCTAATCATCAGTCACTTTAATCCAAACACTTAACGGTTGTCCATTCACTCCTCGTTGGGAAACGACCCGGGTAATCACTTACCTGGTATCACACACACAACGTGAGTTTTTGCAAGTATCCTTTTTCACAAAGGGGTGATTTGTATTTATTCACGTGTATCCGTCTGCATAATATATATATATATATATATGAGCACGGATATATATATATATATATATATATATATATATCCGTCTGCATATATATATATATATACGTTTGAGCACGGATCAGTAACACAAAATAGTAAACAATTAAACGGATTCTGATGTTTCAATGTAATATGTACGAACCTATATATCCTTTCTCAAGGGCAGCGTCTATGCCTAGACCAAAAAAAATATACCCTAGATGAACGTAGGCCTCGATGTAATTTGGGTCGATTGCAATTGATTTCTTGCAGTCAAGGATTGCTTCTGCATACTGGCACGTCTGGATATAAGCGGCTGCCCTGAAAAAGTACCCATTCACCATAATGTAATGTAACAAACATATTATATATAAAACGTGAACTCCAATTATTTGAGTAGATAAGTCACCTGTTGCAATAATAAATATCTTTATCACCACCAAGTACTATAGTAGCCTTGTAATAATCAATTGCCGCAGCATACACCTTTGATTGCATAGCATTGTTACCTACATGAAAACAATGTACATGAATTAAATGTAGTTAATATATCTTTTCCAAATTTTACTTCTGTTGTAAATGATGTTACTCTAATTTCACAAGGGTTGCAAAATTTATATTGTCCTGCAAGTCTTTCAATGGCATACAAAAAAGTTAGTTCCATGTTGAGAGATGGATGGTATGATATATGAAGATGAAAACGTAAGAGATAATCACAAGTTCATTAAGGTTTGACAAAAAATTACCTTGTAGACTAAAGATCTCAGCAAACCTTCTACCATCGATTTCCTTCCGGCCAGATTGTTTCATATCCTGAATGAAAGTATACCCATTGTCAGAAGCATATTATGGAAGAAAAATTATAGCAAAATATAATATGTTGAAACAATTGTAATTTTCAGTGACAAGTTTCATCAAAATACAGGGATAACAAACATGTTCAATTTCTTAATACCCGGCTCATGATACCTAAAATGTTGAACATCGGATGCAATTATGAACAATTGTGACAAACAATTTCATAATGAACAATGCAATTTCAGGGTTTGATATGACTGAACAGATCATCTTGATAACATGTTCTTTGATTAATAACTGGATTATCAACCCTCGTTTCACTCGTTGCATCCTTTTGAATTTGTATATTCATATGTACCGATGAGTTTTACACTATTAAACTTCTGGTAGGAACTGATTCAGCCACAATTGTCATTTTGCAATCCCCTGAACTCGCTGAATAAGATTAAAACATTGAAATCGAACAGCAACAATACCTCATCCGGGCCACTGATTTAAAACCAAAAGCAACTACAAAAACACAAACAGTGCAGTAAGAAGTACAGTTCCATGAGTATATAATGGCAGTAGCCGTGCAGGATGTCCAACTCTCACCAGCTTTACTCTAATCCATAAATCAAACACAACTTTAGAAACAGAAATCGATGAAAACCATTATATACAAATCTTATCGTCGTCTTAAACAAAAAATATATCATTGTGTTACCTGTGAGGAACCAGTCGTTCAACAATATTGTCAACTGCAATAATAGAGGCAGCACAAGCAAGAATCTTTGATCCACGTTTCACTTCCTATAGTATAATTTCCACCACAGTTGTCGTTTTACCATTTCCAGGAGGTCCATGCAGCAAAAACAGGTCTTTTGATGATAGGGCTTTTTTAATAGCATCTTTCTTGGAGAAAAAAAGAACATTATGTTATTTGGTCTGTGTAAAGAAGGTCAACCTATAAAACTAACAAATAGCCAATATAAACTACACATACAAACTAATCCAAACACCCCATAATTGAAGCAAATTCTCGAAAATAGCCAAGCCTCAAAACCACGATTATTAATAAATATTAGCCTATTACTAACTCAATCCATATGGTGGGCCAGTGATAATCCAGTTATTTTCCATACTCTCCCTGATTGAAAGGTTAGTACTGCTCCTAATTATTAGTACTGTTATGCGAGTGAGTTAGTACTGTTGTTGATAACTTAGTACTGCTGGACATAAAATATTCAAAATCCGATCAATAAACATCATATACATGTAATCGAAGATGAATATAACTAAATTAGTCATGGCAACAATAAAATACAGTTAAAAAAACTTACTTTCACTTTTGAATGATGAATCTATTGAAGTTTTCGGATTACATTGGTGAAGGTGGGAAACAGTTAATACTGTTGTTGATAACTTAGTACTGCTGCACATAAAATCAACTTCAGGCTAAGACTGTTGAACCGCTCTCGATAATATTCCCTAGATGCTTTTCTCCAATCTGTGTCGGACTTCATCATTACAGCAAATTCCTCATAACTGATACGCCCGTCCTAATAAATTAATATCATGGATCGTTAGAGAGTTAAAAATTCAAGATAATGAGCTTATGCAGAGTTGAAATTATAAGAAAAGTTTGGACCTTATCTGTGTCGACATCATGCATAATAGCATTGGTTACTTCATCAATGGTGGTTTCGCCTTCATTATTTAATGCTTGACACAGCTCTTCAATCATATAACAGGAGGGAGGGGGAGGATGGAGGCAAGAATGGATCTGTGCCTCCAATACCTCGTTGTTTTATAATTCTAAAACTATAATTAAGGAATGGATATGTGCTATATAATTATGGATAATCTATTCCATAAATATAGCTTAACAATATCAATTATTTAAGCATGACTTAATTAGTTTGTATTGTAAATCACAAAAACTGGCTTAGTCTAGTGGTTGAAGCATTTTTATGTGCATTAAATAACTCAGGTTCGATTCTTGTAAATGCCAAATTTTTAAGTTATCCGAATTTTAATTGCCTAAAATTATGCTTAGGTGGACTAAATGTGATGATGTGGCCTTTGACGTGGACTTAATTGTGCTTGCGTGGACTTAATTGTGCTGATGTGGTTTTATCTAGTCATATTTATCCTGTGTTAGGAATATAAATATTCATGTGAAGACTCGGTCACCCCGAGTATCTATTTAGCATTTGTGTAGCTCGTAGGCTTATAGTATTAGATTAGTTATCGTAATATTAGTTTAGTTATTATAGTATTTGTGGAGTGGTTTGGGTCTTTACCCACTGTCAGCTCACTCTACAGCCCGCTAGGGGCACCTAAATATTGTAACTATATATACCCCTTCCCACACTAGGGAAGGGTTGGAGATTCTAATCATTCAACAATTTCTTCCTTCATTCTCTCTCTCTAGAACTCCCAATCTCTCATCTCTCTCTCTCTCTATAATTCACCTAACATCAAATCCAAGCTCTAGTTATGATAATTAATATACTACAATTGGTATCAAGAGCCATGGTTTGATCTTGGGTACTTGCTTCTCACAAACACAGATTCGTGGGTTACACAATTTTGTTTTGGTTATTGTGTTTGTTGTTTTGTTCGAACAGTGACCATTTTTTTTTCATTTGCTTTGGTTTCTGTTGGGCTTTAACAGTTTGTATAACGATCTGTTACAAGTCCAGTTGGTGTTTTGCAAGTCCAGTTGGTGTTTTGCTTTAGGCTGCTGCTATTTTTCTATTAATATTCGGATACAAATAAAATCTGCTACTCTTAATTTTTTACTTGAAAATACTTTGGTCCGAATATTTTTTTTAATAGCCTTGGTTTAATCTTTGGGATTGTGTACACTCGGATTTTTAGCTTGGTCTTGTGGTTTCATATTTTGTTCGAATAGTTTAGGTTGAAAACACCCTTAGTTGATCTTGTTTTTGGTTAGATTTAGAACGCGTTTGTACTTTCTTGATTAGGTGTGTTATATGAGACTTGTTTAGCGCTTAGATAGCGTCTTTCATAAGTTTATTGGTGGGTTTGAGTAAATTCGTGTGTTGTGTTGAAGATTTTCCTGGTTGCGATTTGTGTACTGTTTGGAAAGTTTTTGGTGTGATTTGTGTAGTTTCTGAGTCGCGATTTGTCACTTTAATTGATATGGGAAAGAAGACAAAGTAGTAAGAAAGCGACTGGTTTATTTGCGTGTGCACCGATATCTGTGTGCTTGCGATTTGACTTGTTCTTGCTAGCGATTTGTCTCTTGTTCTTGGTTGCGTTTTGGGATAAACGGTTCATTAGTTGCGATTTGTTTTGGTATACTTTTCTGCTGTGAATTGACGTTTCACTGAAAAAGGGAAAAAGACAAAACTGGGTGAAAGTGACGTTTTTGTCTGTTGCGGTTTGACTGGTCAACTGCGATTTGACTAATTTCGATTTGAGGTTGCGATTTGAGGTTGCGATTTGAGGTTGCGATTTGAGTGATGTTGCGATTTGAGTGATCCTGCGATTTGAGTCGTTGCGATTTGATTAGCTGCGATTTGACTTGTTGCGATTTGACTAGTTGCGATTTGACAGATTGTGATTTGACCAATTACGATTTGACATTTGACTTATTGCGATTTGGTTAGCTGCGATTTGACTTATTGCGATTTGGCTAGTTGTGACTTGACTTATTGCGATTTGATTAATTGCAACTTGACTTGTTGCGGTTTGACCAAAGTTGACTTTTTACGTCAAAACTTCAAACGGCCATAACTTTTGAACCGTAACTCCGTTTTCAGCGAAATACCTGCCAAAACGACCAGAACAGGCTGAATATAGTTGGGTTTTACAAGTCGTGAAACGAATTTTTTGAGGCCCAAATCCCTTCCGGAATGAAGTTATTGAGGTTTTAAGTTTTCAGACCAAAAAATCTCACCGTAACAACTTGCATCAACCAAACCAAATCATGACTAAACATCATATAACCTGATCCTACAATCAATCATCACCCTCAACACACTATCACTAATCATAACACGTTCAAGTAATCATTATCCTTTCACGGTTTATTCTTGATTTTTGTAAAATCCCGCGAAAGATTCTATTTCTCGGTTTAAATCATAGAATTGTAAAATCCCGTACACGTTTACATCATGTATACTACTTCAGATTCCTTCATATCTGAGGTACTCAAGTTGTACGACACATATGATTAACAAAAAATTGTCAATTCTGTACAACAAATAAACATGTGTGATTCTGAGATTACCAATGTGGAACCTTCGTGCTCGAATTCGCAAGAGAGAGAGTTGATTCAGTCACTGATGTTGCCTAATGCAAAGGAAAGTCGCATTGAATGTTTTCATCTTCTTCACTCACATCTCAAGGTTCTCTCAGAAAGACCTGAATCCATGGGAGGATTCGAACGAGCTTTTGCATCACTCTTTGGTCAAGATGTTCAGACCTTCACAGGCAGCATGTTCCTGAACTTAGATCAACTAGAACAACAACTTGACAAAGAAGAATTCCATGAAAGTGGGTCCATGGCTGCTCTTCGAATGCTCACCAAACAACTTCAATTGTTCATTAATTCACAATACACTTGGGATTATGATAGTCAAATGACAGAAAAGTGTTTTACTGATTACACTGGGATTGAAGTTAAAATGTTCAGAGAAACATTGCTCCAACACATGGGTAATGTTGAGAAGTACATTGAGGAAAGAGTGCAGCATCTACTAATGAATGAAAGTTGAATGCAATCAAGAGAGATTAAGGTTGTTTCGTGTAAAACACTGGGTGCTAGTTCAGTTGCCACAAAATGCAGAGGGACAAAGTCAGACAAGCATGATGCAAGCAGCAGTTATATGACTCATATCACACATGGTGTGGATGCTGATATCTGACCAGTAAATGACCAAGTGCCATTTGTTGAGGTACATTTAACTGTTCAACATAATGTCCTTGCTACTGAACATCAGCACACTGATCAAATTAAACCTACTTATGACACATATCTGTTGGAAAAGACTGATAGCAACATCACCTCTGATTCAACAAATATGAGTTATAAGGGGGGAGAAATTGATCAGGATGCTGAACATGACGATGCGTCAAGTTCTTTGCTTACGACTGAGTTTTTCAAATCAAAAGATATGGTTGAAAAAGAAGTTTATAATGAACTTTCAAACAGATTTTTACAACTTGAAAAACATTGTATTGATCTTGAAATATCAATGCAACAAAAGGTAGAAAGTCTTCAAACTAACCAACCATGTGGGAATCCGGAATTTCCTGAATTTCGTGAATTTTTTATTATAAACGATTTGAAAGCTCAGCTAAAAGCCAAAAACTTGACGATCAACAACCTGAAAATACGTATTGCTGAGATGTTATTGCAACTAAAAATGCTGAATTAGAACATCTAGTGGCTGTATTACTTAAAGAAAATGATGCTTTGAAAAAACATTACAAAGACCTTGTTAGGAATATGAATATTCAGCTGAAGACTCGGTCACCCCGAGTAATTATTAGTACATCATAGCTCGTAGGATTATTAGTAATATTATTAGTAGCTTAGTTATTATTATTAGTATTGTGGAGTGGGTCGGGTCTTTACCCTCTGTCAGCTCACTCTACAGCCCGCTAGGGGCATTATATGTTGTAAGTATAAATACCCCTTCCCACACAAGGGAAGGGTTGGAACTCTCATTACATTCAAGCTAATACACATAGTTTTCTCTCACTAGAAGTTCCCATCTCTCTCTCTCTAGCTTCTTGTTCATTCGATCTAAACTAAAGCCTCAAACAAGTGTTTCTTGCATTGTGAATACCCTACAATTGGTATCAAGAGCCATGGTTAGGTCCATGAGAGTTGGTATTCACGGATTTGTGTAGTTTTTGAGGTTTTTTGGCTCGATTTGATAAGTAGCATAAATTCCATTTTGTGCTTTGTTTAGTGATTAGAAGTTGTTATACCTTGTACTTTCTAGCTTAAGAATAGTATTAGAGTGGTATTTGGTGTTTGGATTCACAGATCTAAGAACGGTGTGGTGATTTTGGGGTAATTCGTGGGTGTTTATTGTTGTGTTCTTCACAGCGGTTTGTGTCCTTGGGACATGTTCTTGGACTCGGTTTGTGTCAATTCGCAGATACGGTTTGTCTTATTACTTGTTTAGGCAAAAAGACAAAAGGCAGTGAAAGCGACGTGCTTGGGAGTTTGTGTCTACTCGGTTTGTCCCTGCTGCGTGTACTCGGTTTGTGCCTACTCGATTTGTCCCTCCAGCGTGTGTGAGACTCGGTTTGTTTGAGAATTACTCGGTTTGTGCTACTGAGGGTTTGTCTAACTCGGTTTGTGCCTACTAGTTTGTCCTCCAGGTTTACTCGGTTTGTGTAACTCGGTTGTCTTGGATTACTCGGTTGTGTCTCTCGATTTCCTCCAGCGTGTACTCGGTTTGTGTAGACGCGGTTTGTCTCTGAGGAGTTTACTCGGTTTGTGTCTACTCGATTTGTCTCTGCAGCGTGAACTCGGTTTGTATCTACTCGGTTTGTTCCAGCAGCGTGTATGCGGTTTGTGTCTTGGTAATTTTAGAAATTCCCGCGAAAGATTCAATTTCTCGGTTAAATCACAAGATCTGTAAAATCCCGTAGTTACTATGGCTACCACATCAAGCACATCATCAGAAGATATTCAAGCAGCAGGATCTGACACTCATCCACCTATGCTAGATAGGATGGATTATGAGTCTTGGGCACAACGAATAAGACTTTACTGCTTGGGAAAAGATAATGGTGTTAACATTCTTAAGTCAATTGACGAAGGACCTTATCAGATGGGTACCACCAGAGACGTTGTTACAACTGGTGAAGATGGGACTGTAACTTGGGGCATCGACAGACCTAGAAACTACAATGATCTTAATGAAGAAGAAAAGAAGAGGTATGATGCTGATATTAGAGCCTCAAACATAGTCATTCAAGGTCTTCCAAAGGATGTATACAAGCTCATCAATTTCAACACTGAAGCCAAGGCTGTGTGGGACAACGTTAAAATGTTGTTGGCAGGGTCAGAACTCACAAAGGAAGATCGTGAGTCATAGCTGTATGATGAGTTCGAGCATTTCAAAATGAACCCAGGAGAGAATATCACAGACTACTATGTGAGATTTCATAAGTTGGTGAATGATATGAGGATGATCAGAATGACTATGCCCAATATCCAACTTAACTCAAAGTTTGTGAACAACATGACTCCTGAATGGGACAGATTTGTTACTGCTGTCAAACTCAACAAAGGTTTAAGGGATACCAACTATGAACAGCTGTATGCTTACCTGCAACAACATGAGAAGCATGCGGTCTACGATCGGGTGCTGAGAGAAAAGTTTAATCCTTCAACTACAAATGATCCACTGGCGTTCATGATAAATGTTCAACCGACAATCCAATCATCTTCCAACCCAAGCTATCATCAACTTCACTCACAAGTACCTGCTATGAGTTCTCAACTTGACTCAGGCTACTCTCAGACCGACAAAATGATTGACAACCTCACCAATCAAGTATCATTACTGGTTCAACAGTTTCAAGCATCACTCCCTCAGACCAACAATCAGTTAAGGAATTCATCCAATCCACGCAATCTAGCAATGGTGGAGGATGGGAAAATTGTGGTTCAGAATGTGCAAGGGAGAGCTGGTAGAAACATGGGTCGAGGTTATGTGCAGAATAGAGCAGGGAATGCCAATCAGGGGCAAGGGAAACAGATCAAGTGTTATAATTGTGGGGGGCTTGGACACATTGCTAGAAACTGCAATCAACCTAAACGTCCTCAGAACTTAGATTACTTCAAAGACAAGATGCTGTTAATGCAAGCTCAAGAGAATGGTGCTGTGTTGGATGAGGAAGAGTTATTGTTCTTGGCAGGAGATGGAGGAAATACTTTTGATGAAGATGTGGATGAGAAACCTGTTCAGGATCTAGCACTTAATGATCCTAACATCTTCAAGGCAGATGACTGTGATGCATATGACTCTGATGTAGATGATGAACCTACGGCTCAAACAATCTTCATGGCTAACTTGTCTTCCCTGGTCTCATCTCCTCGTCAAGCTGGTCCTTCTAATGCATCCGTGATATCTGAGGTACTAAAAATTTATGACACATATAATATTGTCGAGGGACAAAAGAATCCCGATGAAGTACATCAGGCAGATGTTTCTGACCCAAGTAATGTTGACATGGAAAATAGCAATATTATTTCATATGAACAGTATTTGAATTACAACAACTCGCCTGATGTACCAAATGGTGAATCTTTTGTCAATAATGATGTTTGTGTTAGGAGTAATGTATGTGCCTTAGATAATGCGGATAATATAGATAATGCATGCGAGTGCCATGAGAACAAATTGCCTGTCCCTGATGATAACTTGATCACTAAACTAAACATCTATAAAGAACAAGTGGCTATGTATGAACAGCGTGCTAAGTTTGAGCTTAATGATCGTGAGCAGAAATTAGAAGGTCAAATGAGTACATTTATTAAAGAGTCTAGAGTGAGAGAAGAAACATTAAAATTAGAGTTGAGTTCTTTGAAAAGTCAGCTAGAACAGTCTGTCAAACAGAAACAGGAAGCGCAAAAGTGTGTTACTACACTTAAGCAAGAATTCAAACAAAAAGAAACAACTCTTTTAAATGATTTCTCTAGACTCAAGACGTTAAAAAATAAGCTTGAAGATAAGTTGTACACACAAAATCAAACCATACAAACTGCTCAAATGATTCATAAGCACAGAAAGTTGAGTGATAAGCATAGTAAAATCATGATAGGTGAACCTAAGTCAACCATCCTTAGGGACATGAAAGTACTTCAACCAGCCCTATATGATGGTAATGTGATGCTTATGCCTATTCATGACCAACCTGAGCATATCTACACTAATGAAGAGGATGAGATAAGTGATAAAACGAGGGAAAAAATGAATGAGAAAATGAGGGATCCCGAGTGCATAGCCAGACGAATAATAATCAAACCCCATGATTATTATGAGGAAAATCGTTTGACTGTGTTTGCTCCTCAAAAGAAGTTAACACCTGAACAGATATTTTGGAAACAAGATAATGAAAAACTTAAGGTAGATAAACTTAAGGCCAACACCCCCCTCATTAGAAAAGTTGCGTCCATAACGGTGTATCCTCCCAATACACCTAGGAATCTGGTGCCTTTGTCTCTTCCCACTGAATGCAAAACCTTTATTAGCTTATATGTGCTTTGGCAATTATTTGCTGATTTTGATAAAACATGTAAGAAGAGAATCACACCAACCGGCATTACTGAGGGGGAAAGGTGTTTTGAACATGCAAAAAGGTGTTACTTAATTGAGGTCATGCCATTCTTTAAGCTACTTAAAGAACACTTTGAAGGGTTGCAAACTGCCCTTAAAGCCGAAATAAAAGAAATGGAAGTAGTGTTTAAAGATATGGAAAATGAGGTGAATGAACATGCAATAGAACTTAAGAGTCGAGAGATTGAAAGAAAAAACATACTCATTACTAACGACAACTTGATTGCTAAATGTATTGCACAAGATGTATTTTACACTGTCACTGATTCTGCATTGTCTGCTTGTCAATTTAATGAATATGCTATTGCGTTAAATGTCACCCAGAATCGTGTTGTTGAGCTTGAGGGGGAGAATTTAAAATTGCTTGAAAAAATTCAAAATGATGACCATGATAATATGGTTAAACGTTTTTCAAAATTGGAAGTTGAATATCTTAATTTGCAATTGAAATATCAACATTTAAATGAAAAACATAAAATATCAAATGACAAGACATCCTTGGATGCTCCTGAATTTGATACTTATTTTGAATTAAGCAAACGAGATGAGACAATTCAAGCTCACACGAACACGATTCGACTGCTGAGGGCCCAAATTGCCCAATTGAAATCCAACAAGTGTGAAGTATATGGCACCAATAAACCTTCGTCTTCAGATTCTCAGAATTTTCAATATCAAAACACCATAAATAAGTTATATTATGAAAATGAGTGTTATCGAGAAGAAAATTCAAAGGTTAAACAACATTTCAAAGAGTTATATGATTCTATTAAAGTTACAAGAAGCAATCACAATGATCAAATAACCTCTTTGACAAATGAAATTGAGAATCTGAAGGTTCGGGTGAAAGGTAAAATGCCATGCACCACTTGTAATTGTGATGCACCAAAGGCTACTGATAGTAAAAAGTATGATGTTGATGTTGGGCGTATTCCGTTTAAGCTTAGAAATAACAGCTTTGCCCATCAAACATATCTCGATCATCTTAGAGAGGGCCTTGACACACTTCGTGAGGTAGTTGAAGAGGATAGGGCTGATAAGCCACTTGATAGGGCAGTTGTCTATGCTTGCAAACTCACGAAAAGGATTCAGGAAAACTTAGAATATGCCATAGGCTCAATTCCTAAGTTTAGCTGCCATAGAGATAGATTTGTTGCATCATCATCCAATGTTGAGAACAAGCATGTAGCCTTTGATCTACCACCTAAAACATCAGAACCCAACACATCACTATCAGGAAGGCATGTGACAGAAAAACAAACTAATGTTACCTTCGATGCTTCTACAGGAGTAAAAAGTGACACCCAAGCTAGCGGGTCAAGGTCTAGAGGAAATGCAAGAAAGGATAGGACTGCGCCAGCTAAGAATGATCACTTGAAGAATGTAGAAGCCCAACCTAGGAACAATAAGTTTGCAATGAGTAGGATGAATCGTGTTGATTCTAGTATCAAAAGTACTGTAATTAATTCGAATTCTAATGCTATCTGTAAAACATGCGACAATTGTTTAATTTCTGCTAATCATGATGAATGTGTTGTGTCTTTCTTGATGTCTTCTGCATCATCCCATGTTAAGAATGGTAGGATAACTGAAGCATGCAAAAAGGTTTGGAAAGCAACAGGAAAAACATTTGCTAGCATAGGCTATCAATGGAGACCCACTGGAAGGAAATTCAATTTAGGAAAACAGTGCACGTTACCTAAAATGAATAAGCATAAAATTGTGAATGTTAAGGAATGGAGACCCACTGGAAGGAAATTCAATTTAGGAAAACAGAGATCATTACCTAAAATGAATGTGCATAAAATTGTGATGAATAAGGAATGGAGACCAACTGGTAGAATCCTGTCTTTAGAGTCACAATGCCTTCCATCTAGGTCTTGTCCTGCCTCTAGTTCTGTCTCCTCAGTAAAGACAGTAGCATCTGTGGAATCTGTGGTTCCGAAATTTGTGTGTGCTGACCAAACGGACCCCAATTGCACTTGGGGATCCACATTTTTCAGTTATCCATTGTTGTCTGGTTTCAAATGCAGGTCGTACAAATCGTCCTGTGGTATTTGGACTCAGGCTGCTCAAAACATATGACTGGGGATCGCTCGTGGCTCAAGAACTTCGTGAAAAAGTTTATCGGGACAGTTAGATTTGGGAACGACCACTTTGGTGCTATTATGGGTTATGGAGATTATGTGTTTGGTGACAGTGTAATCTCAAGGGTATATTATGTGGAAGGACTAGGGCACAATCTGTTTTCTGTGGGTCAATTTTGTGATTCAGATCTGGAAGTGGCTTTCAGAAAGCATACATGTTTCGTCAGAGAATTGGATGGTATAGATCTCCTTAAGGGCAGTCGGGGCACCAATCTATACACCATATCGATTGAAGAAATATTGAAGTCCTCTCCCATATGCTTGCTTTCTAAAGCCTCTAAAACAAAATCATGGCTGTGGCATCGTCGTTTGAACCACTTGAACTTCGGTACCATAAATAATCTTTCCCGTAAAGATCTTGTCATAGGGATGCCCAGATTGAAATATGAGAAAGATCACCTCTGCTCTGCATGTCAACTGGGCAAAAGCAAGAAACAAACCCACAAGCCTAAAACCATCAACTCCAACTTGGAAGTTCTTCATACCCTCCACATGGACTTGTGCGGTCCAATGAGAATACAAACCATAAATGGAAAGAAGTACGTTCTGGTGATAGTAGATGATTATTCTCGGTTCACATGGGTAAAGTTTTTGAGAACCAAGGACGAAACTCCAGAGGTTATCATTAAACTGATAAAACAACTGCAAGTAAGGCTCGATAAAACTGTCAGAATCATCCGCACTGATAATGGTACTGAGTTTGTTAACCAACAACTCCGTAATTTCTATGAAAATATTGGCATCACGCATCAGAAAAGTATCCCTCGCACTCCTCAACAGAACGGAGTGGTTGAACGAAGGAACCGTACTCTGGTAGAGGCTGCAAGAACTATGCTTATATTTTCAAAGACACCGATGTTTCTCTTGGCAGAGGCTATTGCAACAGCATGTTACACTCAAAACCGATCCCTAATTCATCCTGTTCATGAGAAGACTCCCTTCGAGTTAATTCATAACAAGAAACCAGATCTTTCCTTTCTCCGTGTGTTTGGTGCACTTTGCTATCCAACTAACGATAGTCAAGACTTGGGAAAGTTAAGAGCTAAAGCAGATGTAGGTATTTTTGTTGGATACGCACCAGACAGTAAAGGGTATCGAATCTACAATAAGAGAACCCGTAAAATTATGGAAACCATTCATGTTACGTTCGATGAGCTGAGTGAGCAACCTGCTTCAGGACAAATTAGTTATGGACCCGATCTTAACCTTTAGTCTCCTGGACCCATTAGTTCAGGACTTGTACAGAATTCCACGCCTGCAGATTCTTATGTGCCACCTACATGCGAGGAGTTAAAGAAGTTATTTGATCCTATGTTTGATGAATACTTTGAGCCAACGAATGGAACCATCCCAAGTGAACCTACTGTACTTCCTATGGCTGAGGTTCAAGCCCCACAAGGTTCAGAAGGTCTTACAGCTTCAGTATCAGTCAGTCACAATGCTCCAGCTGCCAGTCTATCGCCTTCGTCATCAAACGCTCAAACTTCTCCAGTAATACAAGAATCTTCAGATAATAATTCATTGGAAGTTAATCCTTTTGCTCCTGTTGATGAGGCTCCTTTTGAAAACATATTTGCTCCTGAACATTCATCAGACACATCCTCACTTGAAGGACACAGCACTGCTACGTCTGTTCATAACCCACAACCTCACGACCATCTCAGGAAATGGACCAGTGATCATCCAATCGACAACATCATAGGCAATCCTTCACGTCCAGTATCCACACGTAATCAACTAGCCATTGATGCACTATGGTGCTTCTTCAATTCCGTACTGTCCAAAGTCGAACCAAAAGATGCCAAAGAAGCAATGACTAAAGATTGCTGGTTCCAAGCTATGCAGGATGAAATCCATGAATTTGATCGACTTGAAGTATGGGAATCAGTGCCTCCTCCAGAGCTTGCAATGATCATTGCTTTAAAGTGGATCTTCAAAGTGAAGCTTGATGAGTATGGTGATGTGTTAAAGAACAAGGCACGGCTAGTTGCTAAAGGGTTCAGACAAGAAGAGGGCATTGATTTTGAAGAATCGTTTGCTCCGGTTGCTAGAATTGAAGCTATAAGAATCTTCCTTGCAAATGCTGCTAGTCGAAATATGATAGTCTACCAGATGGATGTCAAAACGGCATTCTTGAATGGTGACTTAAAGGAAGAAGTTTATGTGAGTCAACCAGAAGGATTCGTGGATGCTGAACATCCTACTCATGTTTACCGCTTGAAGAAGGCTCTTTATGGGTTAAAACAGGCGCCAAGGGCATGGTACGATACATTGTCCAAGTTCCTCCTAGTGAACGGATTCTCCAAGGGTGTCGTTGATCCCACACTATTCACCAGGAAGTCAAGAAACCATCTACTACTAGTTCAGATATATGTAGATGATATCATCTTTGCTTCAACAGATCCTAGTGAATGTGATAGTTTTTCAAAGGAGATGAATTCCAAGTTCCAAATGTCCATGATGGGACAAATGTCATTCTTCTTAGGATTACAAGTTTCTCAAAGTCCCGGAGGCATATTCATTAATCAATCCAAATACGCCAACGAGATCTTGAAAAAGTTTGGATTCTATTCAAGTGAACCTGTTGACACTCCCATGGTTGATAGAACTAAGCTAGATGAAGATCCTTCAGGGATTCCAGTAGATATAACAAAGTATCGAAGCATGATTGGATCTTTGATGTACATCACGGCTAGCAGACCAGATCTTCTGTTTGCTGTGTGTATGTGTGCTCGGTATCAATCCAGACCAACCAAGAAGCATGTTGAAGCAGTGAAAAGGATCTTCCGATATCTTCAAGGCACGGTTCATATGGGTCTCTGGTATCCTAAGGACACTGCAATGGAGTTAACGGCTTACACGGATGCTGATCATGCGGGATGTCAAGACACTCGTCGAAGTACTTCAGGAGGAGCTCAGTTTTTAGGGGAAAAGTTGGTTAGTTGGTCTTCTAAGAAGCAGATGAGTACTTCCATATCATCTACTGAAGCTGAGTACATTGCTATGTCTGCTTGTTGTGCACAAATCCTTTGGATGCGATCACAACTCTCGGACTATGGATTTTCATACAACAAAATTCCCCTATACTGTGACAACAAAAGCGCCATTGCTCTTTGTTGTAACAATGTTCAGCACTCCAGGTCAAAACACATCGACATCAGGTATCACTTCATCAGGGAACAGGTGGAAAAAGGAATTGTGGAACTATACTTCGTGAGGACAGAGTTTCAGTTAGCTGACATATTCACCAAGGCCCTCCCAAGAGAAAGGTTTCAGTTTATTCTCCCACGCCTTGGCATGAAAAGCATGACTCCTGAAACCCTCAAGTGTCTTCAGGAAGAAAAGGAGGAGTAAAGGATTATCTTCTTATATCCTTGTACATAGTTGTATATATCTTAAATCAAAAAGAAAAATACAAAAATATAAAACCTATAAAAACCATAAAAATCGAAAAATCAGAAAATACCAAAAATAGTCCTACCTAGGCATGTCTTCTGTTTATCGATAACATTTACGAATCTAGAAATGTCATTCAACAATGGCACAGATACTTAAATGAAGCTCGAGCAGAAGTTATACTAATCAGTTAAAACATGTCTTAATGGCTTGCAGTTACTTCATACTGCAACCCGCACTGTACAATGGGGAAAGCATGTCGCCAAAAAGACAGCTGTTCCTCCAACCGGGTGATGTTCACCTGGGCATGGATTACTTTATATCCATGTTCTCCCGACTTGATGTATGTTTCAGTGCGTCATTTCGTGTATTAGAAGAGAAGTCTTCTTTACATCAGACTCTTTATCTTGTTTGATTCTTCAAGAGAGTCTTGATGTTACACAAGGTGGTAAATTGATTTAAATTTTCACAAATACCCGTCGCTCAATTGAATGACTACAGCTCCTTTAATGGAAAACGGGTCATTAATTGAGGGGGGGACATATTTGTTCAAATTTCCGACACCTTGCCAAATTTGTGCAACATCAGCAGTGACACTCTCTCGGTGTTTCAAGGGAAGCATAGTATGCTTCAAAATCAGAATACATTTAAACCTGACCACATTTTCTCCCAAATTTTCTAAACTTATTTAAATCACTTGGGATCACAAATCTCAAATGGTTTGAAATTTTTGATCGGGGGAGAGAATGTGATTTAAATAGGAAATTCTGATAAAATGTGATGATTTTGGAAGTTAATGAATGCTCTCCCGTATGTGCTAAACCATTTTGTATATCAAGGCACATATTGAGGGGGAGCAAAAATGTTTTGGTCATTAAAGCAAGCTCTTCCATATGTGCGAAAATCTTTTTTATATAGATGCACATATTGAGGGGGAGCAAAGGAGTTTAACAAAACAAAGGATTTGGCATCTCACGTGAGCAAGGCTCAGACTTCACCAATGAATTGACGAAACTTGAATTGCCATCAATCGAAAGGATACGTCTTGGCCGGGTAATAATTTCAAGCTGGTCTAACCAGTGATGTAAGCGTGTCTCAAAAAAGATGTATCTGAGTAGAGTGTACCATTACGAGAAACTTTCTGTGGACTTGACCAGGCCGGGTAATAATTTCAAGCTAGTCTAACTAGTGATGTAAGCGTGTCTCGAATCGGTCATGTTCACTGAAAGTGGATCAATTCAAAAAGTGCGAGCTCTACCTAACATGTGCAAATTTATTAAACTATCACTCGAGCACATGTTGAGGGGGAGCATTTGAAAAATATAAAACTCTCAAGTGTTTGCAAAAATGTGTTTCAAAATCATGAACACTTTGAGAGATTTTTCAAGGATTTGGTTTGGCAATCATGGATGAATATCAAAGACCGACCATCTTAATTAACGCATGGAGTTATAAGGATGGTTAGGTTAGGTTCAAGTTCCCATGATCCCGCCAGAGCCGGAGGGATCTACCCAGGGATAATCCACTAGTTAGTGTAGAAGTCCTTAGGTATGATTAAAAAGGAGAAAAATGAATGAGGGAAGAGTGCCGACTGAGATGGAGCTGACACTGGAACAAACCCAACAAGGTGTTAGTTATGAAGTCTCGGTAAGCACTGAAGGGGTTGAAGAATGAAAAAGAATTGTAAAGAGAAAGGGTGAAAAGAAATAGCCCTCCTTACAACTTAGGCAGAAACCGGGTCAATACATATGCTGTCAGAATCACTTAGTTGATTGCTGGCATTGAAGACAAAGTATCATGGACCCAGTGATACGCTGCACAACCCTCCCTAGCCACTCAAGGTCCCTCAAAGGATTCTTGTTTCATTTGTCATGGAGTTCAATACATTCCTATCGTCTTTCTCACTCCGAGTTAGATGATATTGAAAAGGTGGCAGTTCTCTCCAGCCTCCGATCACCAAATCAAAACGCACTATTGAGTCTAGAGCCAAGAGATTCACAATAAGATCTCATAGGAACACGGATTATTTCTACTCTGGTTGTTCATCATTAAGGACACCAGTTGTAAACTTAAGAGTCCTACGCAGATCTTAGCAATCTGCCAGAACATTTATGAGAGAATTTACATAAGTAATTCTCAATGATTGAATGGAAATTCCTGCCAGGGTCAACATCAAGCAGCCCTGTAAGCAGGTCACTTCGGTAATTCCTCGTGGATTACGCTTAGTGGTCGCGACGGTTTCAACCGGTCCGGTCTACAGTCGTGGAGTGATCTCCAGCGACTCACCTAATCGTTGATTTACTACGGTAAAATCTTAAAAATCCCTCTGTGGGTTTTCGATTAGGAACGGTCTTGGTAAGGATTAGAGAGAGTTTTCACAATATGCTGTTGACTATCTCGAAGTCCAAACTTGTAAGTACCGGTCGAATTATTGCTAACTGTCGTATGCAGGAATATCTGGCGGTTGTAGCAGTGGAATGCTGTAGCTGGTTGCTGTTGTAGCTGGTTGCAAAAAAGATGTCAATCCATCATCACATGCTCACACCACATCATCATCAAAGAAGTCATGATCACCCTAAAAGACCTTCAACACAGCTTCTGCTAACTCTGATGCTGAAGGTCATGACACCATATCGTGTGAGCATGTCGGCTCTAAGTATATTTCATCACATGGAGTCTTACTACAGAAAGATGACTTGGAGACTCAAGTGGGATGATACTTTCAAAGATTACTCAAAGTTCATCCAAGACAAAAGAGAAGTCATCTTCAGATCACTGATGTTTGCACAACAATCTATGACATTGAAGATTCAATGATTACGAGCTATGATGTCAAGATCCAAGAAAGAAGTGCTGAAATTCAGAACATTACTTCTAGGGTGACCTCCCTTAGGGGGAGATTGTTAGGAATATGAATATTCAGCTGAAGACTCGGTCACCCCGAGTAATTATTAGTACATCATAGCTCGTAGGATTATTAGTAATATTATTAGTAGCTTAGTTATTATTATTAGTATTGTGGAGTGGGTCGGGTCTTTACCCTCTGTCAGCTCACTCTACAGCCCGCTAGGGGCATTATATGTTGTAAGTATAAATACCCCTTCCCACACAAGGGAAGGGTTGGAACTCTCATTACATTCAAGCTAATACACATAGTTTTCTCTCACTAGAAGTTCCCATCTCTCTCTCTCTAGCTTCTTGTTCATTCGATCTAAACTAAAGCCTCAAACAAGTGTTTCTTGCATTGTGAATACCCTACTGACCTGTATGATTCTATCAAAGAAACAAGAACTAAGACTACAGAACAAACAACTTCTTTGATGGTAAAAAATAATGAATTCAAAGCTCAACTTCAGGAAAAGGGTTTTGCAATTGCAGCATTGAAAAACGAGTTGAGAAAACTGACAGAAAATGGTGTGAACACTAAGTTTGCAAAACCATTGATGTGGGTGTGTATTGCTCTAATTTTTATACCCACGGTATGTCGTTGTGGTTTTAGCAGTATTCAAATTTTAAATTTATATTTAGCCGACTTATCAATAACACACACTTTAACGAGCAGTGTACCCGGTCAGTATGAATATAATGGTAAGTAGAGTGTCGATCACTAAGAGTGGAACATATTATCTAGTTATTCTAATCAGTATTTTAATATCTTAAGTTAGCTATACAACCTAATCTAACGCAAGGGGTTTCAGCCTGAGAGACTGGCACGGTTTGATTATGATTAAATAATAAACTAAACTAATAAGCACGAATCAGCGATTAGCACACACGTACACAGATAAATACTTGAGACAATAAGAAGACCTGTCCTGATAGTTAAGTAGCTTGTCACTTGTTTTATTGCTAGTTTTATATGAAGTGTATAGTTCGATGCAACGCACCGAGATTAATCCTTTCTCGTTGGCTCTAATCTTATCGGCGAGTAAACCCTTAATGATTACTTATGACTATCCTACTTATCTTTTCTTCCTACTTTTCTACAGACGATAGAATGCATAGGCGATATAATAAATAGGCGAGGAAGAGGCATGGCGACCCAATCAATGCTCAGCTAGACACAGAGGTTATCAATGCACTAATAAAAGTCACCAAAGACATCAACATATAAACTTTAATTAATGGGAAAGCAATTTTAAGGGGAGTTGAAGTGCATGATTAAATCAATGACACAAGCCCATCAATCCTGACCAATTAAAGTGTACTAATACAATAAAACAAAACTACTTAATGAATTGAATACATGCAGGACCTTCTTACAGCTCTTGTATCTTCGTTCAAGGTGTGTCTTGTGCTGCTACTTCGTCTGAATTCGGCTTAGGGTTTCTGTGGTCTTCGGTCTTCTTCTAAAACTAGGCTCTCCGAAATTCGTCTGACTTTGGGGTATTTACAGTTTCTGTCTGAGGGATAGATGTGGCGCATAGGATAAGTAGATGCGGCGCATTGACTTAACTTCGCGTGGGGTCCAAGATTAATATATTCAGGAATATTCGTACACCGCCAGAAGATGCGGCGTAACTCCATTCTTAGATGCGGCGCATGTCCTTGCTGTCTTGGATCGTAGCTTGTGAAATCTTGATAGTGATGCGCCGTATATAATAAGTAGGATGCGGCGTATCTGGAGCAGAATGATCTTGGTCTTGTACATTTCAGTAGACTCTTAACTTCTTACTTGTTTTGCTCCATAATTAGTCCAAAATCGCCAAGTTTCACATAATACTTGTTTTTACCTGAGAATTACAAAAGTAAACATTAACGTATCGATTCTCACAGATAATATAATAAAACAAGTCAAATAAATAGGATAAATGATGGTAATAAAATGTACTTATTTGAGTTCATCACATATCCCCCCACTTGAACCTTACTTGTCCCCAAGTAAACTTTAGAATTAATCTTATGAAAATGTATCCTAAATGATGTTAGGATTTATTTTTATATTTAAGCATATATTCATTTTTGTCATAATCACACAACCAAACACTTAACGAATTAGAAGTAAAATAAAATATATTGATAAAAGCAAATCTAATCGTTTAACTGTCTAGTCGTGACGAATATTCTATCATAAGCTTGGCAAGTATACGCATCTCCTCCACTAAAGCTAAGGAATAACAAGTCTAAAGCGGTAAGAGGGTTTGTTGGTTAAGGGTTAATCATTCTCCTTAATCTCTATCGATCTCAAATTCCAGAAAAGGCGACAAAATCACAAATACATGATCGAATCCACGAACACGATACTTGCAATTGCTCAAATCCTTAACTCGAATAGGCTAAAGATAGGACCAAGTAATCTTCACCAATAATATTATATCAAAAAGGTCGACAAAATCATAAATACATAGCCGAATCCACGACTACGATACTTAAGATTGCTCAAATCCCTAATCTCAATAAATCAAAGGTTTGGATAAAGAATAATATAGGGTGTGGATAATATTTGGGATATAAATTGGTGTAAAATGAAAAATAAACAAAACAGATAAATTAAAATCCTAAGTGTGGTAAATTGCTATCCCAACCATCCCATGAATAAGACTCATATCATAGAATAACTCACGCTTTAACACTTGAAACACACGCTTTAGGTAGACACGAATTATACTCAACAAGATCTCAATCAAAGAATAACCTTAGTTGGCGTTCCCATAACGTCTAACTCCCAATCAATCCATAGATATGATATACAACAACTAGTGGTGATATCGACCACTTAATACAAAACTTTACATAAGTTGGTTAAACAAACATCCAAATTTTCCTTTTTCTTTTTCTTTTCTATTTTTTTTTTTTTTTTTTATTTGAACTTGAAACATAAACATAGATGTGTAAAATTTCACCACATCACTATAATGATAACTCTGGATAATTTTTTCATACTTTTCATGACTTCAGAAATAACGGTAATAGTGAAAGTAGTAAACACACGAAAAATAAACTCAAAGATATACAATAATTACTTTCACTCCAATTGCATTGTGCAATTTCCCAACTCAACCAAAGATAATGAATTACGCACGCGAACACAGGTAATGTAAGGAAATATACTTTGCCTAAAGCAATTAACCAACCACGGATTTTAATCTACAGGGTAGGCTAAGGTGTAAGGGTGTAACGAAACATTATAACAAAGGTGTAAGAAACGAAAGGAATGGCTCTGAGTGTTTTTCTAGGGGTATCTTACTCTAAAAGTGAGAGTAACAAAAGGGTTTATACGGGGGTTAACTAACCAGTGTAGTTAGTTAATATCACATAACATATAAAGGCTATTTGGGTGTAATCCTAGAAATTTACCAATTTAGACAAGTCATTCCAATTATATAAATAATATTTATTATGGTGGTCTCGAATAGTATACAAGCCAAGTTCTAAAGTTTACAAGTCACCGGCACACTCATAGATTTGTGAATTTTTGAAAAGTTCACAATTTTTGAAATTAACGTCATGTGTGCAGCTATGTAATTTAGACTTTAAACAAAAACATGCTAAAAATTTTAAATTTTGATATATTAAGCACATTTTAAGCATATTTTGAAAAAGTTTAGGACAAGTAAGTGTTCTAATTCTCCAATCCCCCCACTTAAGTTAAACAAAGTCCTCGTTGTTTGTATCAAAGGTTAAAATCTGGAAAATAAAAGAATTAGAACAGAAAAACTCCCCTGAGATTTGCTCGGTATGATCCTCCATTATTTGTGTAAGAGCAAAAATCAACTTCCTTGTGGATGAGAACGTTTAAGCTTCATATTTGATGTATCCACAGGAATTGCAGGAATCTATAATACCATCAAGACTTTAACACACCTAAGTTAAGAAGGTTCAAACTTGCATAATACATTAGTAGTTATTAAAAATAAAACATAAAAATTAAACTGAAAATCATCAGGTCAGTCGATACGCCGTATCTTATGGAAGAAGATGCGCCGTATCGAGCCTAGAATAAATACGAATCAGAATAGAAGATGCGTCGCATCCTTAACCAGGGATGCGCCGCATTAAAATAAACTGACAAAAAGTTTTAAAGTCAAAAATAAAAATGCAGAAAATAAAGTAAGATATGACCAGTGCAGGAGATGCGTCGCATCTCAGGATTGAGATGCGCCGTATCTTCTGCGGGCCTGACTAACTCGACACAGAACAGAATAGTAAAAAATTTCTCCGGGTTGTCTCCCGGTCAGCACTTGTCTTTATTCCAGAGTCTTCAAGTTAGACTCACGTTCAGCTCTTTAATACCGATCATTGAAGGAGTCGGAAGCATCGCGCTCCCTCATCGTGTAACATCCCGCCTACTTAGACCACAATATTGTCCGCTTTGCCCGCAGGCTCACGGCTTTGTTTTTGTGGCCTCATTTGAAGACTTCCCGGCAGGTCACCCAAGCCAGTACTACTCTCACATGAGCACGCTTAACTGCCAGTTCCTAAGAACCCCACTCGCAGTAGACCACAAAACGCGTTGTGTCATTGTAAGGCGAATGTTATCTTATGAACCCAGCATCTCTCCAGGCCACAGCCGATGTAGGATTTGCCTAGGGTGTTACAATCACCCCCCCCTTAGGGACTCATCGTCCTCGATGAGGTTTGCCCTACCATCCCGAACGGCTCAGGAGTGGCTCTGATACCACTTGTAACATCCCGCCTACTCAGACCACAATATTGTCCGCTTTGCCCGCAGGCTCACGGCTTTGTTTTTGTGGCCTCATTTGAAGACTTCCCGGCAGGTCACCCAAGCCAGTACTACTCTCACATGAGCACGCTTAACTGCCAGTTCCTAAGAACCCCACTCGCAGTAGACCACAAAACGCGTTGTGTCATTGTAAGGCGAATGTTATCTTATGAACCCAGCATCTCTCCAGGCCACAGCCGATGTAGGATTTGCCTAGGGTGTTACACATCGCCAGTCCAGTAATATTGAACACTCCTTGCTCGTCCATAATTTCCACGCCGTTCTTCTTTAATATCTGTATAAACAAAGTTCTGTCCCTTTCGGGTAGAGATGACAAAATGATAGACGTGAAATTCTGATTATTATATAGGCATAAATAAGCAAGGTGGGGTGGTAGTTCAATAAACACATCATTATTCAAATTCGTATCCTCAACTATTCTCCTACGTTTGTTAATCACTACGCAATCATACCACTCATCATCAGAATCATTAACAATATCGCGCCTAAGTTCGGTAGGTACATTAAGGTCAATAAATTCCTCGAAGTCTTCATGATTAGGATTAGTTGAGTTGTTTTGAATCAATGTTTCTCCCATGAACCTAGCTTCAAGATCAAGGTCCATACGTTCTCTTAATCCTAGCACATAGACGCCTCTAATTATGCTTTTAATAGGATTTTGGCACTTGTAGACTAGTTTATTATTCCCTACACTTAATGAGATTTTTCTTTTAAACACATCAATCTTAGCACGGGCGGTAGACAAGAAAGGTCTTCCAAGGATTAAAGGAATCTTAACATCCTCGGGCATATCTAATATAACAAAGTCTACAGGGAAAACAAACTTCTCAATCTTAACTAGCACATTATTAGCAATCCCTTCAGGTTGTTTTACTGTTTTATCAGCCAATTCAATAAGCAACTTAGTTGGTGCTAATTTTCCTAGTCCTAGGGTAGTGAATGTCTTAAGGGGCATTACACTAACACTAGCTCCTAAGTCAGCTAACACATTATTGAAAGATATATCATTAACTGAACAAGGTAAAGTAAAACTTCCTGGGTCCTTTTCTTTATGAGGCAAGGCATGTAAGTCGGTTGCAGAGCTCTCTTCTTTCATTGTAGCCTTGATCTCCTCTTCAATTTTTGTCTTCTCTTTGAGTAGTCTCCTTAAACTGATTGAAGAATTAAAGAAAAATTCGGGTCTTGCACCATCATTACCATTCATCAGTCTTCGAGGAAAAGGAATGTTAGGAGTGACTTCTTCAGTGGTGCTTATGGCCTTGACATGATCTCTTGGGTTGGTTTCAGTTGAGCTAGGTAAACTTCTGTATCCCTTTTCTTGAAGAACTTTACTCATTTGACCAATTTGTTGTTCCAATGCTTTGATCGAAGCTCCTTGATTTCTTGTAATAGTGTCTGTTGAAGTTCGGATTTCCTTGATCATAGCAGTGTTCTCATCATGTCTTTTAGCAGCATCGGCCATAATTTGCTTTAAAGTGTCATCTAAAGTTTGCCTCCTTTCTTGATAAGCGGGATTGAATTTGTTCTTTTGATAGAATCCCGGAGTAGCTTCCCTAAATCTTCCTGAAGGTCGGAATGGTTGTCCAAATTGTGTGTAGTATGCTTCTTCAAAAGTCTCACTTTCATTCTTATTAGGGCAATCTTTAGTGTAGTGAGGTCCTTCGCATTTTTCACATCCAACTTGGGCAGCATACACTTTCTCATCACGCTTCTTCATCTCTCTACTAATTTTATCCAATTGAGCTTGAATAGCAGCAAACCCGTCAAAATTAGTGCTGCTCTTAGATCTAGTAGAGGTCCCATCGTGCCATTTTTGAGAATGATCAGCAGCTTCTTGGATAGCTTTCCTAGCATTGGCTGCACTCATTTGAGGAACAGCTCCCTTAGCATCCAAGATTTGTCTAGTAGGCACGTACAATCCTTGATAAAACAATATTATCTCCTGCATTTCACTTAGATAATGTTGAGGGCATTTCATCAATAGGTCTTTGAATCGTTCCCAAGCTTGATAAAGAGTTTCATCGGGCTCTTGCTTGAAACTGTTGATATCCTCCATCTTTTTAGC
Source organism: Artemisia tridentata subsp. tridentata (assembly GCA_021014915.2). Lineage (NCBI taxonomy): Eukaryota > Viridiplantae > Streptophyta > Magnoliopsida > Asterales > Asteraceae > Artemisia > Artemisia tridentata. The sequence goes on from CP139507.1 coordinate 206,941,346, forward strand.
GGTTTTAGCAGGTGGAGAATATCTCTTCAGGAATTTGCTCTTCAAATCTTCCCATGTAGTGATTGAACTAGCAGGTTCATTCCTTAGCCATTTGTTAGCAGCTCCTTTTAGCGAGATTGGAAAGATTCTTAGCATGAGTTGATCGTCAGTGACTCCTTCTGTAGTAAACAAATCTGCAATCTCGAGGACCTTTTCAACATGCCCATTAGCATCCTCATGTTCCGATCCACTAAAAGCATTTTCTCTTAGCTCCTTGAGAAACTGACCCTTCAACTCAAACTTAGACTTTTCATCAAACTTTGGTCTAGCAACTCCTGAAGTGTAATCAGCACGGGTTTTGTTCATGTATTCCTCCATAGTTGTGTTTTCCGCCATTGTTTCTGTTTCTACTTCCTCTTTCTCTTCAGAAAAATAATCAAGCTCGAATGAACTTGAGATATCAAAGCTTTTTGTGTTGAAAAGCCTTTTAAGCGAATGAAAAGCTCGTTCAGGATCTTCGAAAGGTTGAATCAAGTTCTTCGTAGAACTCCTGGTCATGCACTTCCTGAAACTATCACAAAAGCATCAGTAGGGTATGTTCAAGAAAGTAATATATCAGAAAATCAACAACGAAAACGGAATACGAAAAATTAAAGTTACTGATCTCTGCAGACGATGCGCCGTATCCAAAAAGTTGGATACGCCGTATCTTATAATCGTTAAAATTTAATCAGACTTTATTCAGAAAATAGATACGCCGCTTAGAAATTAGAATGCGCCGTATCAATTTTAATTATCAAAAATCGATATTTATTTAAAATTAAATGCGTCGTATTAACAAAATTTAATGCGCCGTATTTTCGTTACGTTTCAAAATACAAGATTTTTGATTCAGAAGATGCGCCGTATCGATAAAAATCGATGCGTCGTATCTGATTAATAATTCGAAAACAGTTTTTAATTAAAATAATAGATACGCTGTATCTGCTAAAGCAGATGCGTCGTATGGCGTTATCGTTTAGAAAAAAAAATTATTAAAAACAGATACGCCGTATCTTGGGGAAAGATGCGTCGTATCGAATTTATTAAACGCGTTGTATTTTATAAAAATTAAACGCAATACGCCGTATCTATGAAAATAGATGCGTCGTATCGTTTATATTAGCTCAGTACAACGATAGCAGAATACAAGAAATAGAAAAATAAAAACAAAAATAAAAACAAACAAAAAGAAACACAAATTAAAGAAAATAAAAACACACAAAAACAGAAAATATGCAAATAATACAATGAATGCAATTTAACTAATATACAACAGAATTAGCGGTTAGAATAAAAATTAAAAAGAAACACCTAATTAAAATACTAATCAAATTAACAAATAATAACAATTCACTCCCGGGCAACGGCGCCAAAAACTTGATGTGCGTGTGTATTGCTCTAATTTTTATACCCACGGTATGTCGTTGTGGTTTTAGCAGTATTCAAGTTTTAAATTTATATTTAGCCGACTTATCAATAACACACACTTTAACGAGCAGTGTACCCGGTCAGTATGAATATAATGGTAAGTAGAGTGTCGATCACTAAGAGTGGAACGTATTATCTAGTTATTCTAATCAGTATTTTAATATCTTAAGTTAGCTATACAACCTAATCTAACGCAAGGGGTTTCAGCCTGAGAGACTGGCACGGTTTGATTATGATTAAATAATAAACTAAACTAATAAGCACGAATCAGCGATTAGCACACACGTACACAGATAAATACTTGAGACAATAAGAAGACATGTCCTGATAGTTAAGTAGCTTGTCACTTGTTTTATTGCTAGTTTTATATGAAGTGTATAGTTCGATGCAACGCACCGAGATTAATCCTTTCTCGTTGGCTCTAATCTTATCGGCGAGTAAACCCTTAATGATTACTTATGACTATCCTACTTATCTTTTCTTCCTACTTTTCTACAGACGATAGAATGCATAGGCGATATAATAAATAGGCGAGGAAGAGGCATGGCGACCCAAGCAATGCTCAGCTAGACACAGAGGTTATCAATGCACTAATAAAAGTCACCAAAGACATCAACATATAAACTTTAATTAATGGGAAAGCAATTTTAAGGGGAGTTGAAGTGCATGATTAAATCAATGACACAAGCCCATCAATCCTGACCAATTAAAGTGTAGTAATACAATAAAACAAAACTACTTAATGAATTGAATACATGCAGGACCTTCTTACAGCTCTTGTATCTTCGTTCAAGGTGTGTCTTGTGCTGCTACTTCGTCTGAATTCGGCTTAGGGTTTCTGTGGTCTTCGGTCTTCTTCTAAAACTAGGCTCTCCGAAATTCGTCTGACTTTGGGGTATTTATAGTTTCTGTCTGAGGGATAGATGCGGCGCATAGGATAAGTAGATGCGGCGCATTGACTTAACTTCGCGTGGGGTCCAAGATTAATATATTCAGGAATATTCGTACACCGCCAGAAGATGCGGAGTAACTCCATTCTTAGATGCGGCGCATGTCCTTGCTGTCTTGGATCGTAGCTTGTGAAATCTTGATAGTGATGCGCCGTATATAATAAGTAGGATGCGGCGTATCTGGAGCAGAATGATCTTGATCTTGTACATTTCAGTAGACTCTTAACTTCTTGCTTGTTTTGCTCCATAATTAGTCCAAAATCGTCAAGTTTCACATAATACTTGTTTTTCCCTGAGAATTACAAAATTAAACATTAACGTATCGATTCTCACAGATAATATAATAAAACAAGTCAAATAAATAGGATAAATGATGGTAATAAAATGTACTTATTTGAGTTCATTAACCATCAATCTTGGGGAAACCACCACTTAGAAACCAATCAGTTGTTAGACAACCGACTGCGTTTAGATCTGAACGGCCAAAATTTTCGAAAACACGGTTTGCCTCCCAAGTTGATGCGAAACAAGTTTTGTCAAAACCAGTCACTTCACAATCTAGACCTAATGAAAAGGAGTGTACGCCTGCAAAACCTCATCATATGAGTGCATCTAGTTCCTCTAGGATCAGTTCAAAGCGTGTGTCACTTGTGACACCAAAGGAACATGTTAGACCTAAAGACACTGTTCAGAATCAAAACCTAGTGGATGCTAAGAAAAACACACATGAAAAGACTAGGAATTTGCCTGTTTCTAAGAGTAGTTGCGTGCCAATTAAGGCAATTCCTGTAGCCGATCACTCTAAGAACCCTAGATCTTTTTCTGATTCCAAACACTTTGTTTGCTCGACGTGTCAGAAATGTGTTTTTAATGCAACCCATGATGTTTGTATAACAAAATTCCTGAAGGAAGTGAATGCTCAGGCTAAGGTTCAAACCTCTAAGACTAGAAACAACAACAAACCCGTAGAACCAAAGAGGGGTATTAAGAAACCTGGTAGGCAGATTGATGCAGAAAAAAGTTCTTCTCTTAACAAGTCTTCCACTGTGCATGAGAAACCAAACACTCCTAGATCTTGCCTTAGGTGGTTACCGACGGGTAGAACTTTTAAGATTGTTGGTCTTAGATGGATACCTATTCGAAAGATGTTCACTAAGTGAGAAACCAAGGTTGACAGTGAAACCCCAAATGGTCGAAATGCTGATATCACTAACCCACATAAATGCAAACAAACTCTTAATGTCAGTGCAGGTAGTCTTTACTTAAGTGCAGGTACATCGTTCACTCACATTAAGGAAAGACTCAGAGTTTGGGTGCTAAAACGAGTGATATCTGATGATGTAGGGGTTCAAGCAATTCAAGCTTGATGAACATCATTGACAACGACGTCTGTTCACATCAGTTCAGGCCTCGTTCTTCATCGATTACGACGTCTGTTCACATCAGTTCAGGCCTCGTTCTTCATCGATTACGATGTCTGTTCACATCAGTTCAGGCCTCGTTCTTCATCGACAATGACGTTTGAACACTGCAGTTCAAGCCTCGGGCCTCATTGTCAACATAATGGCGTCTGCTGACATCTCTTCAGGCCCCATTCATTAAAGAAAAGAAAGGCGTACGCTTGAGTGCGCTTTATCTTCGGAAGAAGAGAAATCTTCTTATTTATGACCATTCTCATCAAGCTTCATGTTCTTCTCATGCTCATTCAGTCATCAAGGGGATAAACGTACATTGGAGTATATTCTTATTCACCTGGTCTATCAAAAATGGCAGTTGGTTGTCATATGCAATTTTTTAGGGGGAGAAGGGTGAATAAACTACATGGTGATTGAGATTTGATAAATGGTCATACGACTCTCCTTGTTTCTGGCTATTCTTCATACTTGCTCCATGCTCGGATGACATCAAGTGGATCTACTTCCATCTGATTGGACGTTTATACACTCAATCAAAAATGGCATTCTCATATGCAATTTTTGAGGGGGAGAAGTGTGAACAGTGAATCAACCTCATATACACTTGTTCAATCAAAAATGGCATTCTCATATGCAATTTTTGAGGGGGAGAAGTGTGAACAAGTGAGTGAACAAACAATCACTTGTTGGGCATCTAATGGTGACTATGGAGTTGATCAGGTATCACTTATTCGAGATTGAAGTTGACTTTCTCAAAGGCGTGATCTTATTCTATCTTGAAGTCGAGGTTGGTTAGATGCATGACTTTCAATGATATCTTGCTCGTGCTTAAGATTTAAGTTGAAGACTTAGGTTATCTAGTTACCAGCAGTCAAGGTAAATGTTTGAAGACCTGGTTAATTATTACTTAAAGGAGTTACGTTGTAGTACTCAGTGTCACACGCCGATGTCGTTGTGGATAATCGCAAGAGGTGTTAATGTCTCATACTTTGGTTGGGTATTTAGTACTGAGAGATTTGCTTGGAACACTAATTCTCTACACCGTTCTTCCTATATTAGTGCAAGTTTAAGTCACGAGAATGGGGAATTCTTCTTCAGGGTCAAGTTTGGTATATCGGGTTTGTTCCATCAGTCATCTTGTCAAATAGGCTACTTGAGGGTTGGTAAAGATAGTCAGCGACAGTTTCGGTAGCGGTTGATTCTCACGTGATCCATTTGAGCCAATTTTGTTCTTCTCACAAGATCTCAAGAATATGTGCGTAAAATGTGTTGCTGATTCTGAGGTATCAAAACCAGCAAGGGGGAAGGAGACATACATCTGAATGCACAACGAGTACACATGATGAGCTTTATACTTCTTCTCAATTGAAGATTATTCCGGGAAGACAAATGTCATAACCGCAGAGAAAATCAGTGTTCTAACTCGTTCCTTCTGGTGTATCATTCCAACTACGTGGGGGAAGAGATGTAAGAAACAGTTTCTGATGATAAAAGAGGTTCACAGTGGCAATTTCTTGAAGGGAGAAAAGGGGACTTTCGGGTCTTAATTGATCTTGATGTTGTGTTTTCGACTTCATTAATGGGATTGAGTGTGTACTTCGGGTTTTCGTGCTTCATACAATGAGACTGTTTGAATCTCTTCAACTACTTGGGGGGAAGTGGTCTCTGGATACTTTTGGTAGGCATTTCTTCAGTCTTCAGCGGGAAGAAATGTGAGAAGAATTATTCAAATGTGAGATGATTCGTTGCTGATCTATTTGAGGATCCCCGAACGGAGAATCACGATGATTATTCTTAAAAAGGAGCAGCAATACTTGATGTGGTTTGCTACAGTTTCCGCTGTACACTTACCTTATGTAAGCTTGAAAGAGAGCTTAGAATCTGCTCAGTAAGAAGACTGTCGGTTTGGGGGGAAGCTATCAAAGCTGTACATTGGGAAGGCTCAAGTTCCGTCGATTTTTCAGGAGCCTCGAAAGCTTTGGTGGTGAAAGCTTAAGAGATGATTGACCACAGATTTCTACAACATACTGAACGTATCCTCATTTCGGTATTCATGTCATCATCGTCTTAAACTGAATAATACTGTTTGTACATATCTTAAACCATACTGTAAATAGAAAATTATAGAACCAGAAAATTGTATATAGAAAAATATTAAAACCAAGAAAAACCATAAAAATCAGTAAAATAGAAAATACCAAAAAATAGTTCCCTAGGCATGTCTTCTGTTTATCGATAACATTTACGGTCTTAGAAATGTCATTCAATAATGACACGGGACTTTAAATGAAGCTCGAGCAGAAGTTAAAATGAATTGTTAAAACATGTCTAAATGGCTTGCTATTACTTCAGATAGCAACCCGCGCTTCAAAATGGGGAAAGCACGTCGCCAAAAAGACGGCTGTTCCTCCAACTGGGTGATGTTCACCTAGGCATGGATTACTTTATATCCATGTTTCTTCGATCTGATGTACGTTTCAGTGCATCATTTCTTGAAAAAGAAGAGAAATCTTCTTTGTATGCAAATAGTTTTCATTCTATGATTCTTCTAAAAATTATTTGTGAGACACTTGGTGATTATGTGTTGCTTGAAATTCTTTTAGACTTGGATTGTGCATAAAATTTGTCACTCAATCAACGACTACAAATCTCTAACTAGAATACGGGTCATTGATTGAGGGGGAGAGTGAATTCAAATTTTATATCATCAAACGGGTTTCTTGATTAATTCATAATTCTTAGAAAAGGTTTTGTAGTTAATGGGGTATTAGTTGAAGAGGAAATTGCTAAAACTTTATATCAAATAGCCAAATGTGTTAGTTGTTAGAAAGAATAGGGCATTATGTGCAACTTGCGTATAGTTTCCTAGCTTTATGTAACTAGAAGGCTCATTTGTGTCACTTTGGAATCCTCGCTTAATCCCCTAAATACTTTAAAACTCAAAATCTAAAAGAAGTTGGAAAACCCAATGTGTTTGATGTTCTTGAATACTCCTATGGCATGTGTATGATCTGAATGAATGAATTTCAATTGTTGTTTGACTGTCGTTAGTCAATTGCTGATTAATTGTTGTTGATTTTGTGCATGTGCACTCAGGATATGCTTAGGTATATTGCTATCATGTTAGAATCATGTTCCTAAGATCCTGAGTTGAATATTGAAATATGTGTGAATTGCCATGATCATGATTGCTGATTGCTCTTCATGCTAGATAGCAGTTTGATGTATTACCTGACTGTGGTTTGACTATGAGATGAACTTGGTATTATGATGTGGGAAGCTGCTATGTGGTAGCATGATGTGGGAAGCTGCTATGTGGTAGCAAATAGCAGTTTGATGTATTACCTGACTGTGGTTTGACTATGAGATGAACTTGGTATTATGATGTGGGAAGCTGCTATGTGGTAGCAAATAATGAAAAGCGAATCTGTACGTATGCATATCTATGTTGATAATCTTATGCAGATTCCATGGTCAATATGAATGTGCCAGTTCCCGCTCTAACCACTTGATCAGAGGTTCAAACTCTATTGACTGGCTCTGTATTCACCACAACAGCAACGTCGGCAACAACAACAGCAACACTGTCATCACCACCACCACCTTCATTTCAACAAAGCAATACTTATTCTGGTCTCGCCAAGTGGGGATCTTCAATGTTTGAGAAGTTTTGTTGGTGAATGGATAATTGATGTTGACTACTGACTCCCTCAGAGAAGCGGATGATCACATCATCTGCGCAAAAAGGTCAATATCATCTGTGTCATAACGATTATCATTGTACATCATAAGCAGTGAAAAATTGTGGTTGTTATGTGTCAGTGTATGATGTTTTTTTTAAATTTAAAATTTTCCAAACTTATCATACCTGACACTAACATTCTCCCTCATTGATTGAGGGGGAGCTGTTGAATGTTCCATTATCAGAAAATATTAAATCGGACACATTTTCTCCCACATTTTTCTAACTTATTTAAATCAATTGGGATCACAAATCTCAAATGGTTTGAAATTTTTGATCGGGGGAGAGAATGTGATTTAAATATGAAATCTGATAAAATGTGATGTTTTAGACATAAAAGTAAGCTCTCCCATATGTGCTAAACTCTTTTGTATATCAATGCACATATTGAGGGGGAGCAAATGGTTTATGGTGACAAAAAGAATTTGGCATCTTATGTGAGCACGGCTCAGACTTCACCAATGAATTGACGAAACATAAACTGTCATCAATCGAAAGGACATGTCCAGGCCGGGTAATAATTTCAAGCTAGTCTAACTAGTGATGTAAGCGTGTCTCGAATCGGTCATGTTCACTGAAAGTGGATCAATTCAAAAAGTGCAAGCTCTACCCAACATGTGCAAATTTATAAAACAATCATCCGAGCACATGTTGAGGGGGAGCATTTGAAAAATATAAAACTCTCAAAGTGTTAGCAAAATGTGTTTCATAATCATGAACACTTTGAGAGATTTTTCAAGGATTTTGGTAAATGGCAACATAGGATAGTCATGAAGTTATAAGGTGGCTAAGGTTAGGAAAACCGTCCTATGATCCGCCAGAGCCGGAGGGATCTACCCAAGGACAATACCAAATAGTTAGTATTAGAAAGTCCTTAGGTGTGATATGAAAAAAGGAGTAATATGAGAAAGGAGAAAGAAGGGGTTGAAGAATTAAAAAGAAATGAAATGGGAAAGGGTGAAAAGAAATAGCCCTCCAATTATTCAACCTTAGGGCAGAAACCGGGTTCAATTCATATGCTACTGGTGGTTACTAAGGTAACACCGGTATTGAAGACAAGACGTCATGGACCCAGTGACGCACTGCACTAAACCTTCTAAACCACTCAAGTTCTCTTAAAAGGACTTGTTTCATTCTCACGAGGAACCCTGCATAATCTATCGACCGCTCATTACGAGTTGTGTTGATATTGAAACAGGAGACACCGCTCCAGTCTCCGACTACCAAAAATGCACTTATCGAGTCTAGAGCCACGAGATGCATCATAAGATCTCATAGGAACACGTGTTACTTCTACACTGGGTGTTCAACATTAAGGACACCAGTTGTAAACTTATGAGTCCTACGCAGATCTTAGCAATCTGCCAGAACATTTATGAGGGAATTTACAAATGTAATTCTCAGTGATTGAATGGAAATTCCTGCCAGGGTCAACATCAAACAGCCCTGAAAGCAGGTCACTTCGGTAATTCCTTATGAATTACGCTTAGTGGTCGCGGCGGTTTCAAACGGTCTACAGTCGTGGAGTGATCTCCAGCGACTCACCTAATCGTTGATTTACTACGGTAGATCTTTAAAGCCCTCTGTGGGTTTCCGATTTAGGAACGGCCTTGGTAAGGATTAGAGAGAGTTTTCACACTATGCTGTTAACAATCTCGAAGTCCGAACCTGTAAGTACCGGACGTTTTATTGCTAACTGTTGTATGCAGGAACACCTGGCGGTTGTAGCTGATTGCAGTTGTAGCTGATTGCTGAACAAGATGCCAATCCATCACCACATGCTCACACTACACCATCATCATCATAATCAGAGATGATATCTAAAAGACCTTCAACACTGCTTCCGCAACTCTGATGCTGAAAATCATGATCTTGAAAAGTGTGAGCATGTCGACCCAAAGATCACAACATCACATGGAGACATAATGCTAAAAGATGACCTGGAGACATACGTTGGATGATGACATCAAAGAATCACCAAAGATCATCCAAGACAGAAGAACGGTCATCAAAAGAACACTGCTGAATGTACAAAGAGAAATGACTTTGAAGAATCAAAGACTACGAGCTAGGAAGTTACAGTCATGTAAAAGAATGCTAGAATTCAATATATTATTTTCGGGGTGACCTCCCTTAGGGGGAGATTGTTAGGAATATAAATATTCATGTGAAGACTCGGTCACCCCGAGTATCTATTTAGCATTTGTGTCGCTCGTAGGCTTATAGTATTAGATTAGTTATCGTAATATTAGTTTAGTTATTATAGTATTTGTGGAGTGGGTCGGGTCTTTACCCACTGTCAGCTCACTCTACAGCCCGCTAGGGGCACCTAAATATTGTAACTATATATACCCCTTCCCACACTTGGGAAGGGTTGGAGATTCTAATCATTCAACCATTTCTTCCTTCATTCTCTCTCTCTAGAACTCCCAATCTCTCATCTCTCTCTCTCTAGAATTCACCTAACATCAAATCCAAGCTCTAGTTATGATAATTAATATACTACATCCTGTTTTATATATATATATATATATATATATATATATATATATATATATATATATATATATATATATATATATATATATATATATATATATATATATATATATATAAAATAATAGTAAAACGATCACAGGATAAGCTAAAGCCCGCGAACCGGCAGGGTTTTGTTGAGAAGCTTCGGCATGGGATGGAGACTTAGCATCATTGCTAGCCCCGCCCTCACCATCCTGCTGAACTCCCAGCTCCTTCGAATGAATGCTTCGGATTGGAGTGGGTCGGGAGACATGCTCAGAGGAGTCCAAATCCACGACAGGAGTAGGGCTTTTCGGCTTACTCCTCTTGGACGGACGGGAAGACCCACCCGCTCCGCTGGGGTGTTTGCCTCGGGGCTTGGCCTGTTTGCTGCCCCCAACATCTTTAACCACGGCTTTAGAAGCCACTCGGGCAGCCTGCTCTCTTTTCCTCTCCTTGGCAGCCAACACTTTATCATCCGCAACTTCAACCTTTTTTAACTCATCACTCTCTTCAGGAATGTCAACATTAGAGCCAACCAGTTGAGTCACATGTAACTCATGAGATTGGCCTTCCCGGTATTTGTCGCCTTTAACCATAACAGCTCCCTTTCGAAACTTGGGTTTGATCAGATAGTCAGACATCGTAAGAGTTGCAAACAAATAAGTCAACAATAAAAATCCTTTGGAAAAATGTGCACACACGTATAAATAAACATATAAGAGGAATCAAAGTTGGGGCTATACCCTTCCCCTCAGCGTCCCTAAATGCAGCCCGGTATTCGGGAAACTCCCAATGTGAAGTTAGCCCGACAGCATAAAGGAAGCCGAGAGGGATTTGGATCAGGTCGATCACATTTTCTTCCAACCTGGAAGCATCGGCAACATAAAACTCTCCTTTCGGAAAAGGGTCCGAAATGTCAGAGTCATGGTGCCTCCAGGGCATTGCAAAAGGAATGGCCCGTCTATCTATCAAGAAAAAATCGTACTTCCAGCCCTTCAAACAAGTCAGAATCTCATGAAAACAAACTTTTCTATTCTTACCGGCACGTTTCTCAAAAGAGAACCAGTGGCCTTGCTTACTAAGTTTATAGAACGCTCTGAAAAGGGAAGTGGTAGGTGTAATATGCAAACTTCAACTATATACTTCAAAAAGGGTAGCACGATGCAAACCCAAAGGAACTAATTGAGAAATATGAACCTTGTAATATCTAATCACATCTAGCAAAAAGGTAGAGAAAGGTACACTGAGGCCACCTTCAAAGAAATACTCCAAATACAAACCTATGGCTTCGTCCGGCAGATTATCCATAGTCTTGTCCGATGGGGGTAACCTCGGATGTAAGTCCTCCGGTATACCGAATTCTTTAACCACCAAGGCCACACCCTCGTCATCCATCATAGAAGTATATTTCTGAATATCGAATTTAGGTAAATACTCCTCGGCTCCCGGAGCATTCTCATTGTGAACCGAATGAGGTGATCCCGACATAATTCCGCTTCGGGTAAAAGAGGGTATAGCCGAACAGCAAAAACACAAAGGAAAGACTAGTAATACGAAACGTACCTCTTTAGACGAATGAACCACACAAAACCGCTCGGACAAATAAAGAAAGTCGTTCGGAAAATGCTAGAGGAAACTATGTCAGAGGAATGCGTGAAAAATTACGGTGGTAAAAAATGAAAACAAAAGGCACTATTTATAGGCAAAAGTGGGGAGTGCGAAACGTCGCGTCGTGTCAGACGCCGACGTGGCAATCTCTGCTTCACACGATAGACACACGCACACGTGTCTGGATCCTATGGCCGAAGTAAAAATAGCGGCGATCCTTAAACATGGAACAATAATGATTTTTGTCATGTTGTGCATAAAATCCAACTTGTAGAACCAAATGGATCATACACTCCGGAAAAGTCAAAACGGTAATTTGAAATTTCCACAAAGTATCACACTATTGGTATAACCAATACTATGATACGGGGGGGACATGTTGGCGTATGTGGCCGAACAGCCCACACCGAACGGACCCCCAGTTCCGAACGAACCGCATCAGTTCGTTCGGACCAACGGTAACTTCCGGATCCAAAGTCAAACCCGATATAAAGAGTAAGTGACAACTGTTCAGAATAAGTAGCAGGACTGAGCAGAGGCCATAAAGAGAAAGGTCGCAGTTGCCACTCAAAAGCATCACTATCTCATTTGAAAGTATCCGATACGGACAAGAATGGCTCCCCTATATAAAGAGGGAGGATTTTCACTCTATGGTAACTGATTTTCACTCACTTTTACTTTCACCCATATTACTCTTAATATCATATACTCATTCTCACGCCGGAGTTTGGTCCTGGGATAAAATCTGGGGCGAGACTAACGCGTGTTTCTTTCTTACAGGAATCCGAAGGGCAAAGGAATCGTCCGGAGGACCCATTTTGCTTGTTTGGAGTAAGACGCAAGATTTTACTTCAACAGGTCTCATATAATTTACTCACTAATTTAGTTATAACAATAAGGCATGTCAATTATTTTTATCGTGAACCTCTTTTATCCAATAAAAGTTGACGAAAGTAAGCCTAAACCAGAAGTTAAAAACTCTAATTAGAGAAGTAACAACT